>PVJX010012265.1:0-50929 GCA_004027295.1 Dolichotis patagonum
AAAAAAAAAAATCCTGCTTCATAGGCCACTTTGCCATGTCTTCAACTTATACAATATTCCTTTGTAATTACTTCCTCATAAGCTGCAATCAGGAGCAGAACTAGAGAAACACAGGTAGCAAACCTTTACAGATCTCAGTACAATCTCTGCTTTTCAGTGGTCTCTGCATCTGCAGGTTCAACCAAGTCTGAAAACTATTTGGGAAAGGATGACATTGACGCTGAACATGCACATACTTTTCTTTTTTGTCCTTACTCCCTAAACAATGCAGTGTAATGTAGTCATATATATTATAAATAATCTAAATATATAAGAGAAGTTTGTAGGTTATATGCAAACACCATACCATTTTATACAAGAAACTTGAACATCAAAACATTTTGGTGTTTTCAGGGGACCTGGAAGCAATCTCTTTGCAGATTCTAAGGAGTAATTGTATTTAGAAATAAAATTTATACTACAAGCACTGTTTTGTTTACTAAATTTAAGTCATGTTATAATTTAAAATCAAAACTTTATTATAGGGATAATTTCATACCCTTTTATATTGTAGTACAATTCACAAAAGCCAAACTAAGGTACCAGCCTTAGTACTTATCAACAGATAAATGAAAAAAGAAAATGTTTATACACATAATAGAGTACAATTCAGTCACAAATGGAAGTGAAATTTTGTTATTTGTAGGAAAATGCATGGATCTAGAAATTGTCATGATAAGCAAAATAATCCAGACTCAAGATGACACATACTAGGGCCCCAGCTGACACAAACACTCTAGCCAGAGAGACCTGGTGACCTGCAACAATCTGAAGACATAAAAACAGCGGGAACTAAGAGTTGCCCTACATCAATATTTCTGGGCTAGTTAGCCCAGAAAGAATATAGGACTCACTCAACCGGCCTCGTAGGAGGAAATCAGGAGACTGGATCTCCACTTCATTGTGGTACCCAGCAATTTGACAAACATCAATAACACAGTAGGACCCTAAAACACACACTACAGAAAGTTGTGACTATTGGGATAGAAAGACTAGAAATTTACCCAAATGGTGAAAATGACTAAACAGAAAGGCAAAATGCAATCCCAAACATCTAGTCCATCACGAGCAAGTACAGGTGATAATGAAATAGAGGACCTTAAAAGTCATACACCAGAAATCTCTGAAAAGATAGCAAATGAAGTAAAGAAACAAATCCAGAGGCTATAGAGGAACTCAAATTAGAGATACTGTCTTATGTAAAGACAAAAGTAACAACCTTAGTAAATGAGTTGTTCAACATAGCTAGAGAAGAAATAGATAAAAAAAAATACAGAGAGTTTTCCAAAGATGGCAGACCATTAGGTAGCAGGAGAGGGACCCTCTCTGAGAAAGAAAGCTTAAATGCCAGAATAGAACACCCTGGAGAGACCCAGAGAGACATGGACTTTCTCAACCCAGGAAGAAACTAAAGTGAAAAAAAACTGCTGGAATATGAGGTCCTGGGGCTACCATTAGAGAAGCTAAGATCAGCAAGCATGGCGCCCTCCTTGAGCTGCCTGAATCCCTGCCCAGGACCGACCTGATAACTGAACTGCACCAATGCAACTGGCTTGAGTGGCCAGAGTGTGGAGCTGAACAGCCCTGCACACAGCTTGCCCGGAACCCGCCCTGCACATGACCCACCCAGAGGCACCATGAATTCACACCGCAGCCGCACTGAAGTCAGAGGTCAGGGAGCCCAGCAGTTCTCAGGGACCAGCATCAACATGTGGTGAGTGATGGGAATAAGACCCTCCCACGGGAAAGGGGCAACTGACTGGATGACATGTTGGATTTGGGCAGGAAAGCCCTAACTCCATAAGGAAGGGGCTTCAGTTGGTTGCTCCCCTTGCCAAGAGGATTGGTGGGATCTGCTTGGACTGGGCCACACCCCTGGCCAGGACCCAGTGGGTCACTACAAATTAATTCCCTGAGCTCAGCGCACACTGACGCAGTGAAGGCCTACAAATGTTGACTGGCCCAGAGGAGAGGAGCCAGCGCACACTGCCCTTACTTGAATTTCAATCTCAGATAACAGACTCCAGAGGGCACAAGCCCCTAGCCTGCACACTCCAGAGGAGCCATAACCAATAAGAAAAGGGGCTGGGAATTACACTGTACACTTGTATGGAAGCAACAAAAAACATGATGAAAGGGAGAAATAAGAAAAAAACTCCAGGCCCCAACCCTGAGAACATTGATCCAGGAGAGGTAAATACAAAAGAGATTGAGGGCAACAAACATGCAACATCAAACACAGCATTAGCAGACATAAAGAGATATCTTCAGGACCGTGTAAGCAGGACCAAAACTGAAATGTTAATTCAAATTAAACAAGAGATAGGTAGATTAATAAAAGAAAGGCTGGGTGCCTCTCAAGAAGACACAGACAGAAGAATGGAGGAACACAAAAGGAGAGAAAAATTTAATGAAGAATACAGGACAAACCTAGAATTCATGAAGCAGATTCAAAGAGATTATCAGGAAACTAAAAACTCCATAGAAAGCTGGCAAAACAGTTTGAAAGAAAACAAAGATAGACTATCAAAAATTGAACACAGGCTTGCAATGTGTGATCATGAAGGGGAAGATGTCTTAAACATAACAAGGGAACAGGCAGTAACTATACAAAGACTAGAAGACAACAAGAGGATCTATAACTTAAGAATAAAGCATGTGAAGAAGCAGGAGTCAAAACAGAGGAATTGCAAAGGCTATTCACAGAAATTATTAAGGAAAATTTCCCAAGCATAGAAAAAGGAAATGGTATGCAGATGTATGAAGCATACAGAACTCCAGCCACCTACAACCAAAACAGAGCTACACCTAGACACATAATAATCAAGATCCTAGAAATTCAATATAATAACAGAATATTAAAAGCCATCAGAGAAAAGAAACAGATCACCTATAAAGGAAAACCCATCAAAATCATGGCAGACTTCTTGACACAGACCATCAGGTCAAGAAGAGCTTGGAGTGAAGTAATTCAAGCCCTGAAGGAGAAAAACCTCCAGCCCAGATTGATATATCCTGCAAAACTCTCTCTAGAAATTAATGGAGAAACAAGATGCTTCTACGACAAAGAGGAACTTGGAGAATTTGTGACTACCAATCCAACCCTACAAAAAATACTGAAGGACATTTTAGAAACAGAGAAAAAGAATACGAACATTTCAGTAACAGTGACAGAGAGGCCTCAGTGAATGGGGCAGACAGTGGAATGGAACAGAAAAATAGACAACCAATGGTGGAAAAACAGAATAGCAGAAATAAGGCAGAGAAGATTGGCTATAATCTCTAGTATAGATGGCCTTGAAATATTAACAGAGAGAAACACAGGCAGAGTAGATCAGGAGATAGGGTCCATTGAGATGCTCTATATAGGGAGGCAGTGGGACCCCAAAATAAGCAGTGTACCCCATGGGAGAGAAAGGGGAGGAATTGTCTAAAAAAGGGAGACAGAGGATATTGTTAATGGAGTAACAAGATTTAAAATTTACATTATTCTCGTCACTCTGCTTGGATGGCTTACGTGCTGTTCCAGTTTGTCTATTTACACTAGACTTGAGGACATGGTCAGCTATCCCAAAAATAAGAGGACATATTATGGTAATCATCCCTAATTTCCTATCAACTTAATCTGAAACCCTTTATAACTTATACTGTCTTATTATGACTGATCTTATTTGAATCTGGTTTGTTAGATTGCTACTTTGTATTGTCTGATTTTATTTAAATCTGTTATGATTGATAGCATCAAGTCTAAGAGTATAGGCAACTACACTGAAGATGACAAGATTCACTAAGATACGCACTCTGGTTTGATTATTATTTGCTTTTGAAGTCTTATAATATTTCCAATGCTTTGTTTTTATTAATGTTGTTATATACTGCTGAGACATCATGGTAACTATTGTAGATGATGTTGTATTGTGGTTTTATATGACTTTTTGCTTCATGCTTTTCTAGGAATTGTTTTGTTTTATCTTGCTTTGTTTTGTTTTTACCTCTAATACAGAAAGGATAGATAGATATACATGTAGAGTCTTATGCATGTGTAGAGCTTATAAACAGTTTACGAGAACCAACTATATAACACATGTTGAAATGAACAACTACTTTGAAGAAAAAGAGACACTAGAGTACCCAGTGCTGATTCCATAATGTCATGATGTGAAATCCAGCAAAACTATCATTCTTTGTTCAAAGTGATTTTATCTTGTTTTGTTTTGTTTTGTTTTGTTTTGTTTAAGTTCAACACACATGAAGGTATGGACAGCTGTTTAGAGGAGAATGAGAAACAGTATGACAGCCATTCTTGGCTTCCCTATTGTCTGGTCTTGAAGACCTGAAATGCCCTCCTCGTCCCACTCAGATCAATTCCATACTATGTTGTTTCATGTGAATTCCATGAATGTGACAATACTGACAACTATTTGGAAGAAAGCAAGAGTCAATACGATAGAGAATGAATATCTCCAATTGTCTAGTTTTGAAATTTATGTTTCTTACATTGCTTTCTTGTGATCTGCTTTGTTCTGTTTTGTTGTGTTTAATTTTACCCTTTTGATATAATTGTATGTATATTTGAGTGGGTAAGATGGATGACCATATTGCTGTTTTTGTCAGATCGTGGAGCAGAACTGTTAAAAGTTTCACTGTTTGAATATCTACATGTTTTAACTTTGTAATCTGAACAACTATTTCCCTTAAGTCAGTATGTAATTTGTCAAGTAATAATTTCTTAGGTTTTTTTGTTGTTGTTCTTTTCCTTTTTTCCTTGGAATCCTGTATTGTTGCTATCCTTTATTGTGTTTTTTTCTCTTTAAATAAAATTAAAAGAAAAAAAAACAGGAGCATGGGAAATTGATTGAAACTTTGAATGAACAATGCAGAAAACAAGCAGAATCCACAAAACAAATTCAAAAAGATATGCAAGAAACAAAAAAATTGTATTGAAAGCCTGCAAATCTGTTTAATTGAAGCTGAGGATAGAATTTCAGAACTTGAGGACATGAAGCCAGATAGTGATCTTGAAAGGGTAGAACTTATAAAAACAACAAAGCAGCATGAAATGACAATCCAGCAGCTACAAGATGATGCCAGGAGAAACAATGTTAGATTAATAGGCATCAGTGAGGAGGCAAGAAATAATGCAAAGGATATAGCTAAGCTGTTCACAAAAGTAGTGGCAGAAAATTTCCCAAACATGGGGAAAAAAATCTGATATACAATCAGTGAGGCATATAGAATGCCAAACAGTCATAACAAACATAAACCTACACTCAGACATATAATAATTAAGATCTCAGACACACAGCATGGAAACAGAATACTAAAAGCTGTTAGAGAAAAGACACAACTCACCTATCAAGGAAAGCCTATTAGAATAATGGCAAACTTCTCAGCACAAACCTTTAGGTTAAGACGAGCTTGGAGTGAAATATTTCAAGCCCTAAAAGAAAACAACTTTCAACCCAGACTGATGTACCCAGCAAAAGTGTCTTTCAAATTTAATGGAGAAACAAGATACTTCCATGACAAAGAACAACTGAAGAAATTCATGTCCACCAAACCAACCTTAGAAAGAGTGCTGAAGGACATTCTAGATGAGATAAAAATGACAACAGTCTTCAGAACAACAACAGAAAGAAATCAAGAAACAAACAAACAAGGGAGAAACAAGGGAGAATCAAGAAACTAAACAAGGGGAAAAAGTAAGAAACCAGCAATAGGAAGACAACAGGGCAAAGTCAAGCCAGTACCTATCAGTGATATCCATAAATGTAAATGGGCTCAATTCACCTATCAGAACAAACAGGTTGATGAAATGGATCAAGAAACAGGATCCCACAATATGCTGTATGCAAGAAACACATGTGACTCAAAAAGAAACTCGTAGTTTAAAAGTCAAAGGATAGAAAACATTATTCCATGCAACAAGAACCCAGAAAAAAAGATGGGTAATTATTCTATTTACAGACACTGTGAACTTCAAACCTAAAATGACTAAAAGAGATAAGGAAGGTCACTACATACTCAGTAGAGGAAAAATTCAACAGGAAGAACTAACAATTATAAATATATATGCACCAAACACAGGAGCACCCAACTATAAAAGACAGATACTAAAGGACATGAAAAACGAAATACACAAGAACGCAATTATTACAAGGGACCTTAACAGCCCATTGTCACAAAGAAATAGATGAACTAGACAAAAAATCAGCAAAGAAATAATAGAACTGAATCATGCCTGTGAGCAATTGGACTTAGTAGATGTTTACAGAGTGTTCCACCCAACCACATTAGAATACACATTCTTCTCAGCTGCACACAGGACATTCTCCAGAATAGACCATATATTATTCCATAAAAGATTCTTAAGTAAATGCAAAGGTATTGAAATTATCCCATGCATAATATCTGACCATACCGCACTGAAATTGGAAATTAATGAGAAAAGAAATTGTAAAACTGGCATAAATACATTGAAATTAAGAAACAACCTTTTGAACAACCAGTGGGCCAGAGATGAAATTAAAGAAGAAATAAAACAATACCTACAATTCAATGAAAATGCGGAAACAACATATTGTAATCTGTGGGATGCAATGAAAGCAGTCTTAAGAAGGAAATATATAGCAATAAACTGTCATATCAAGAAAACAGAACGAGCACAAATAAACAACCTAAAGCTTCATCTCAAGCTTCTAGAAAAAGAAGAGAAAGTTAAACCCAAAGCTCATAGAAGAGAGGAAATTGTAAAGATTAGAGCAGAAATCTATGCAATTGAAACTAAAAAAAACAATACAAAGAATTAATTAATCAAAAAGTTGGTTTTTTGAGAGAATAAACAAAACTGACAAACCTCTAGCTAACCTTATAAAGAAAAAGAAAGAAAAAAACCCAAATTCACACAATAAGGACTGAAAAGGGGGAAATTACTACAGATCCCACAGAAATTCAAAAGATCATGAATAACTACTTTGAAAATTTCTACTCACATAAAGAGGAAATCACAGAGGTAATGGACAGATTTCTAGAAACATATGAATTACCAAAGCTCAACCAAGAAGATATAGCAATTTTGAATAACCCAATATCAGCTATTGAAATTGAAAATGTAATAAAACTTACAAACAAAGAAAATCCCAGGTCCTGATGGATTTACAGCTGAATTCTACAAGAAATTTAGAGAAGATTTCATGCAAATGCTCCATAAACTCTTCAATGAAATTGAAAAGATAGCAATCCTCCCTAAATCATTCCTGGTGACAAGTACTACTCTGATACCAAAAGCAGAGAAAGACAACCAAAAAGGAGAACCACTGGCCAATCTCACTAATGAACATAGATGCAAAGATTCTCAATAAAATACTGGCAAATAGAATGCAGTAAACCATCAAGAGGATTATACATCATGACCAAGTGGGGTTCATTCCAGGAATGCAGAAATGGTTTAAAATATGCAAATCAATAAATGTGATACATCATATCAACAGAGCCAAAAATGAAAACCACATGGTCATCTCAATAGATGCAGAAACAGCTTTCAATAAGGTCCAACACATGTTCATGATAAAAACTCTTCAGAAACTTGGAATACATGGTGTCTACCTCAACATTATTAAGGCCGTCTATGACAAACCAACAGCCAGTATTATACTAAATGGACAAAAACTGAAAGCTTTCACACTAAAATCAGGAACAAGACAAGGATATCCACTATCACCACTCCTTTTCAATATAGTTCTGGAAAGACTAGCCAGGGCCATCAGACAAGAGAGAGAAATAAAAGGAATAAAGATAGGAAAGGAAGAAGTTAACTTATCACTATTTGCTGATGACATGATACTCTATATAGAAGACCCAAAAAACTCCATTAAAAGACTACTAGAGGTAATAAACAAATTCAACAGTGTAGCTGGCTACAAAGTCAATGCTCAAAAATCAATAGCATTCCTGTATACAAACAAGAAACTCACCAAGAGAGAAATTATGGAAATATCGCCCTTCACAATAACATCTAAAAAAAGAAATACTTAGGAATCAACCTAACTAAGAATGTAAAAGACTATATGCTGAAAATTATACTATGCTAAAAAAAGGAGATTGAAGAGGATATTAGAAAATGGAAGGATATTCCTTGCTCTTGGCTAGGAAGAACCAACATTGTGAAAATGGCCATACTCCCAAAATTGTTATACAGATTTAACACAATCCCAATCAAAATACCATTGACATACCTCACAGATTCATTTGGAACCAGAAGAAACCTAGAATAGCAAAGGCAATTCTAAGCAATAAAAGCAAGGCAGGAGGCATCTCAATTCCTGGCTTGAAACTGTACTACAAAACCACAATGATAAAATCAGCATGGTACTGGCAAAGAAATAGACCTGAGGATCAATGGAACAGATTAGAAGATGCAAGTATAAGTACAAAGACATTCAGCTACCTGATATTTGACAAAGGGGCTAAACATGTTCACTGGAGGAAGGATAGCCTCTTTAATAAATGGTGTTGGAAAAATTGGCTCTCCACATGCAGAAGACTGAAACTAGATCCATGCCTATCACCATGCACAAAACTAAAGTCTAAATAGATCAAAGATCTAAGCATTAAAACAGAAACACTAAATCAATTGAAGATAAGGTAGATAGAAGTCTTGGAGGCATAGGAGTATGCAGAGAATTCATGAACAAAACACAAACTGCATAGGAAACACTTCAGAGAATCAGAAACTGGGATCTCATATTATTGAAAAGTTTCTGTACTTCAAAAGAAATCACCATCAGAGTGAAAAGAAAACCCACAGAATAGGAAAGAATTTTATCCAGCAACCCCTCAGACAAAGGACTTATATCAAGAACATATAAAGAATTGAAAAACATCAACCTCCCCAAATTCAAAGACCCTCTCCAAAAATGGGCATCTCAGATGAACACACAGTTCTCAGATGAAGATATACAAATGGCAAATAAATACATAAAAAAAGTTCACCATCACTGATCATTTGAGAAATGCAAATTAAAACAACATTGAAATATCATCTCACTCCAGAAAGAACAGCTGCCATCAAAAAATCAACTGATAACAAATGTTGGCAAGGCTGCGGGGAAAAAGGAACACTGCTCCACTGTTGGTAGGAGTGCAGACTGGTGCAACCACTATGGAAATCAGTATGGAGAATTCTCAGAAGACTAGGATTGGAAACTCCATTCAACCCAGCTATTCCCCTCTTGGGTATTTTCCCAGAAAAACTGAGAAGTTCATATCACAGTGATATATGTGCACCCATGTTCATAGCAGCATAACTTGTAATAGCTAAATCTTGGAAACAACCAAGATGCCCATCAACTGTAGAGTGGATGAAAAAGATGTGGTATTTTTATACAATGGAATATTACTCAGCCATAAAAAGGATGATCTTGAGGCCTTCATAGGGAATGGAGACAACTTAAGACTCTCCTCATTAGTGAAATAAATAAGAATCATATTTATAAATATCACATTGTATCTCTAAGTTAAAAAGTAATAAGAACTATAGGAGTAAGAACACCTAAAATGAGTAATTGCTACTGTAAAAAAGAGAGGAAAAGAAAGTGCTCTAAAGGATATAACTGCATGTATGTTTAAGTGTGTAAGATAGATGACCATATTACTGTTTTTGTTAGATTGTTGAGCAGGACTGTTAACAGTCTCACTGTTTGAATGTCTACTTTCTATGCTTTAATTTTGTAACTTGAACAACTATTTCCAAGATGACGGTATGTAACTTATCAATTATGGTTTCTTAGTGTTTTTGTCTGTTCTTTTCTTTTGGAATTCTGTATTGTTGCTACCCTTTTTTCTGTTTTGCTTTGCTTTTTTTCTCTCTTTAAATAAAATTTCAAAACAAAGATGACACATACTGCATGTTCTCCTTCATATATGGAACCTAAAAATAGATCACCAGAAAGTAGAAGGAAGAAAAAGAAGAAAATAAAAGAGAGGAGAGAGGCATATAAGAGAAGGTAATAGAGGAATGGATATGTCCAAAATATACACATTGAAACCCAATATTCTATATTAATAAGTACTACTAAGAAAATGAAAAAATAAAAAGTCATGCTTCAAGACAGCTTGTCATTTTCTAGTCTTTATTATCAAACAGTTCTTAACCTCACATTAGGATGCCTTAAGAAAAGGACTTGAAATTTCTCCACATTTTAAGAAATAATCATAAGAGACGAGGACAAACAGATCACACTCTTCACCTAGATAGCCATGGTTTGTGGCACTGCGGTCAGCTGTGGCTAATGGTGAGGAACAGTGAAGCCACCACCGCAGTTTTAACTCACACTGACTCACGGGCAGGAAAGGACACCTAGAGGGTCACATCCTGTCTTCACATCCTAGAGAAATGGTCCTCTGTGTCTTTGTTTTTATACAAACACATTATGGCGTAGATCTGGAATGTCACCCAGAAGGCTCATGTGTGTATTCAGATATGGGGCTTTTGAAGGGTGATTGGATTGTGGAGGCTGTCACTGACTTACTGTTAGGAAAGGGGGACAGTTCAGAAGAGGAGCCACCAGGAACGTGACCCGGAAGGCCTTATCGCTCTCTCAGGCAGCTCCCCTCACTCCTTGCTGCCCGGCTACCATGACGTGAGCAGCTTCCTCCCTCCAGACCCTTCCTGTCCCTACAGACTGAACCCCCTGAAGCAGTGAGCCAAAGTAAACCTCTCCTCTTTTGGGTTTGTGCAGAGACAGAAAAGTGACTAAGCCAACATACGTCTTTATTTCTTTCCTGTAAACTTACTACAAGCAGTTCCCTCTCACTAACCCAAAAACACTGGGACACTCTTCTACCCTAAGCTTAGGGGTTCAGCGTGCCATGACCCCAAAGCAGCCTCTTTTCCACAGCAGAGGACTCCAGCACAGTCTATTTTTAATCATTCATCTCGGGCCCCTTTGAAGTTGGAAAAGTTACTATTATTCCTTTAATAATAAGAATTACTAATTAACTTTTCTGGACCTTTTAAAAAAAACCCTTTAAATTTTAAATAAATAAATTTAAATAAATTTAAACCAAGCAAAAAATAGTTTTTAAGAAGATTATGCAATGGTTTTCTTATACTGTCAAAGCTTCCTCACTTTGATAACTAACTGAAGTTTCAGAGCTCTCAGCTTGGTTTCTTTCTTCAACATCAAGGGTAGCATGGGCCACTATTTAACTTATTTTTTAAACAACAAACCTCAAACCCTACTGGATGGGAAGAAGTGAGAAACCATGCCAACCTACTTTATTCCTGGCTCACCCAATGCTATCCCTCTTAAAGCACAGGCCCCATCATCCTCTACTACAAACAAATATTCTCATGCTAATTTCAAATCCAGCAAATCCTGTGTGAAACACTTCTTCATGTGGTTGATTCTGTCTTGTCACTCTGGTACATATAAAAATAATAGAATATAATTTTTGCTTGTAAATCCTGCAGTAATGCCACCAAATATCTTTCTCCCTGTGCAGACCACATCTTCCTCTGTGTCTGAGATCAGAAACTGTTGGATGACTAGGTTTTACAGACTTATTATCTTCACATACTAAAAGAAACAAAATGTAGAGGTGGTAAGTACAAAATAATAGTGATAATAAAAGTGAATCACGAGCCATGAGAGAAAAGAACCACAAGGCAAAAGAGCTGACTTGAACCTACTTGCTGTCGAGAGACCAGGAATTACAGTACACCAGGTGCTTATTCTGGAAGGCTCATTCACCTGTGATGTAACTTACTTTAGCACTTTTAACTGATTTCGGTGACTCTCTATTATTTTATTCCTCCTCCTCCTGTAGAGTTTCTGAGATGGTTGGGTGTCATGAAGAGGAAAGCAGATACACTGCCTTGTGACACAAAATGTAGCCCATAGCTGGCAGCCTTTGCATGGCCTGGTACCATTTAGAAATGTGAAAATCTCCAACCCCGCCCCAGACCAACCAACACCAAATCTGCAACTTAACAAGACCGCCTCGGCAATTTCCCCCCATATGAAATGTTGAAAAGTTCTGATCTATAGCATTTGGTAATTTTAAAGAGCTATGAAAACTACCTGAAGCTTCTGGTTGTAATTTCTGGAATATGAAAGACAGAATTTATAATGCATGTACATGTCTTCCTTGCAGTGGAGCACAAGGCCTTCTGATTTGTGGCTGAAATAAGAAGACATGAGATCTATCTCAGCTGACAGGAACTGTCCAACTATGAAATTTTCCATGCCATGTATCATCCACTGAGAGAAAAGAATTTATGTGCTTAGCAATTTTAAAATAGCTACACTTCTTTTAATAACACTTAACATGAGCAGGCATTATGCAATCACATTAAGGAAAGAATAAGAAAATAAAACCAGGTCCTATTTTTTAGAAAACTTTGTCTTCTGAGTGTACCCAAAACAAATTCTTCAGCCAATCTTTTCCAAAATATCCCATTAAAAAGATTAATTTTACTTTCAGGCAAATTTCCCTTGCCAAGGAGTGGTTTCATAATATGCTTAAATCTATATGACCTATTATATTATAAAATAACTATGAAAATATGGCAAGGTAGCAACCAACACATATATCCTAAAGAATGTATTTGAGATGAAAATGCAGGTTAACATGAGACTGTCTAAAGGGTTAAGTTTGTATTCTATGTCCTCCAAAAACCTAATGAAATGTGGGCCTTTTGGGAAGGATAGAGAACATTTTATAGGAAATGACTCTAAGGAAAACAATCTCTGTGGGTAGTTCAAGAGGAAAGAGAACCTATCGATAGCATTCAGGATTTAGGTTAAAAATGAGGAGAATTTTCATGGCAATTAAGATTACTAATGCATAAATTAGCATCAGATGGTAAGGAGACATAAAGCTCATTAATAGAACTTGCTTCCTTGAAGCCATGGAATTGACACATCCTTGTTGGGATCCTTGTTTTAATGAAAATAATAGTAACTGTTGTTGCTCTTGTCATTGCAATAGTTACAATGGCAGATAAAATCAATGTTCCAGGCACAGTGTTTTGGGCTTTACTTGTACTGTAGTACTATTGTACTTATTTCACAATTCAAAATACTGAGTTGCAGAAAGCTTAAAAGACTTACCAAAGCTCACTAAGGCAGGCAATAGTAGAGCCAGGAGTCAGCACACTGAGCTGTCCTACAACACTATTCTGTATCCCAACACCTGTGCACTGTGCTAACCAGACTGGGACCCCAAGGCTAGGGTAGCAGGTTTGTTGTATAGACATAAAGGGAGCACTGTAGTGAGTACTGGGAAAGGCATTAAGGAATATTAAGAGAACATCCAGTTAACCAGGTGGTTGAAACTTCAAGTCTTCTCCTTGTGTCCTCAAAGTGTCATCAGTCACCAGGCATAACTCACCAAACAGAGAGAGGAGTTAGGCTGCCTCGGGGCTTCCATACGCCATCCAGGTAGTCCCAGCTTATCAAGACCCAACAACAGCACAGCTCTGGAGACTTTCTGACACTCACTTAGCACTGCACCAACCAGCTATGATCTGTCAACATGCAAACACATCCTCTCTCTCCCCCACAAATATTTTCATCAGAAAATACCATCAGAAGAGCCTGAAACAAATAGGATACATGTCACTGTTACAGTATAAATGCAGTGGACCTAATGTTTCTAGTGTCTGCCTAGATCAATAAGATAACACAGAGAAAGCCCAGCTATGTGCAGAAGAACATCAGGGAACCATGGCAAGTGTTGATTTTGTCCTTTGTTCCCTCCTTAATCGCATGGGCCAACATGTTTTATTTTACTTTTGAATGGGTCGTGTCACATTACAAAAGAAACAGATTGGTTGGAGGCAACTTGAAACTATTCTCGTAAGTAAAATAAATCAGACTCATATTTGTAAACATTGTATTGTCTCTCTATTATAAAAAAAAATAATAAACAACTGAAAGAGTAATAAGATCCAAAATGTATAATAGATATTGTAATAATGAAAGGGAAAGAAAATGCTCTAAAGGATATAACTGTATGTATAAGTGTGCACGATAGAAAACTATACTACTGTTTTTTTAGTTGACCAAAAAGAATGGTTTGCACTATCATTTTTTGATTGTCCACTTTTTATGCTTTGATTTGGTGACTTGAACAACTACTTCTAAGATAATAATATGTAATTTATCAACTAGTGATTTCTTATTTTTTTTTTAGTTCTGTATGATTTCTACCCTTTTTTCTGTTTTGCTTTTTTTCTCTAAATTGAAAAAAAGAAACAGATTGGTGTTAGGAATGACAGGGCAGCAAACAGAGATATTTACAAGGAGTCTGCACTTTATAAAAGGTAGCTTATTTCCACAGGAGTAAAAGGACAATGAGTCCGCAACAAGACTTAACACAGACCGTAGAAAAGATCTGAGTGCTAACACAGGAACTTGATATCTGACCATTATTTTTAAAAACTGCTTGTGTAGGAGATGCCCTGAATCATTTGAAGACTCTGAATGCCGGGGGTTTACTAGACTCTGATCTGTAGATTATTATAAACAAAAAGTACTGAACTAACTAAATGCCATGAAAATGACCCAGAAGTCTTCACAGGAAGGTCAAAGTAGACCAATGATTAAAGTGGGTCAGAATAACATTTCTACCTTGGGACAGATATTTCATGTACTTAGAGGTTTCAAAATGCATTCCTCAATTTCAAGGGAAATACCTAGTTTATGGAGTTTTTACATGATATTTTCTTTTGTGAAAAGTGCTACTTTAAAATGAGATACCTGATTTTCTCAGTGACACTTACAAGAATCAAGTCTAACCTTGATTCTTCCGTGCTACTGGAGGTTCATGGGACAACAGCCTACTTCAAAGGAAGGAGTTCTCTCAGGAAGGTGTTGTTCACGTTTGTGAAATGCAATTCCTCCCTCAATATGCATCAGAATCTCAGCCCGTCTTTTAACATTTTGCAAAATTTAGAGTAAACTAAATACTGTTATAAACATTGAAATCAAACCTATGGAACAAAATGCTGCTTGGCTTTCAAACTGTACAACCCCTGCCTCCAGTCTAATACTGGACAGAGAAGAGCAGAGGCACAGCCCTGCGAAATTATGCTTGAAGGATCATTGCATTAGTACTTCTACTGCAACATTGGTGGTTTCACACAAAAGAAATACTGTCACTGACCAAACATCTGAGTTTCAATCCGGTTCACTGTCGTGGACCACCCACAGCCTTAAAAAGAAGCTGCGTGACGGGAAATACGTAATTCTTTTAGTTTAAAAAAATCACGAAGACTTCAGAACTGTACCTGTAACTTTTGCAAGGTATCTGCTAGTCCTCCTAATCCCTGGTAAGCTTTTCTAACACTGCTCATATTTTACAAGTTGTTCGAACATTTCCTAGGTTTTATGTCATTGTCTGACTTTAGTTTGTCTCCTCCCCTGGAACACACTCAACATATTAATGCCATATTATTGCTTATGAGCAAGCATCCTTTTTGCATGGAATGAAAAGGATACATGATAGGTACCACGGAATTTCCAAAGGCTTTGACAGTCAAACTTGTCATGCTATCCAAGTAAATTTGAGCCCATTCTTTAATACTTTCTGAACCCTAGTTTCCACATCTATAACAGAAATTTAATAATTTCCTTTCTTTGTTTTTGTAAGGATGAAAGTAAATATGTTTAAAACCCCTTCAAAAGTACTTGGTGCATAAGAGATACTTAGTGTAATTTCTGAGTAGCTATCAAGGCTGTGGAAAAGATTCTGTTATTAAGATTTTAATTTTTAGTTCACATGGTATTGGGTATTCCTTTAAGAAAGAGAAAAGACTGTGAGTTGTCCAAATAAAAAGAACTATGTGTCTAGTTTTAATGAAATTTGATCTTTACTATCAAAATAGTGATCATTTTGAATGAAACTAAAATATTGTTACCTAGGCAATACCCAGAAGCTAATTCCTCAAGACAGAGTGAAAAGAAATGCAAAAATTACTTCAATAATTACCAACTTATTTCCAAATGCTAGTTTTCTTGTCACATTATATAAATTAGCCATGCTACATCTGCCACAACTGTATCCGATTTTTGTGTTTTCTAATATAACAACTGAAGTTAATTTAGAAGTAACTCAATATTACCAAGATCTCGCCACATTCAAAAACGCTGATTCTTCTCCATTTTCATTGCTCACAGGTTTTGGTCTCTCACTGATCATGCTGTAGCCTAATTCTCTGGGGATAGATTAATCCTTTTTTACTCTGTTCAGAAGGAAGTTGGCTCCAGAGAAAAGTGAGGAATCCTCTCGGAGGCACAGAACTCTTGATTCCTCCCTATGATTCCAAAAA
This sequence comes from Dolichotis patagonum, assembly GCA_004027295.1. Classification (NCBI taxonomy): domain Eukaryota; kingdom Metazoa; phylum Chordata; class Mammalia; order Rodentia; family Caviidae; genus Dolichotis; species Dolichotis patagonum. The sequence goes on from PVJX010012265.1 coordinate 16,376, forward strand.
GTACCAAAGCATTATGAAGGTAGCATCTAATCACCCTAACAAGTGAGAAAAATTCAAGTGATACTGCTGAAATAGTTTGTCACTGATTCCGTTAAACTGCCATTAAGCTGATGTTAACAAAATGTCCAGAAAAAAAATAATTTCAATCATCTAGGTATTTTACTATAAGAAAACAACCATTGTATAACAAAATTTTAAAATAATTTGTCTTCCATTCCATGTAAAGGATAAAATCATACAGAGGATAAGAAAATACACTAACATTTTTTATTAAAATATGAGAAAGTTCAGACAAACCCTGAACATAGATAAACTTTAAGGATATTATGCTAGGTGAAATGAACCAGTCATAGAAACACAAAAGATGGGGGTGATTCCACTTATAGAAGGTATTTAGAGTAGAAAAATAATATAAGCAAAGTGAATAGTTAGCAAAATAAAAGCAAATTGAAAGTTATTGTTTAATGAAGATAATTTCAGTTTTACAAGATGAAAATGGCTCTGGAGTGAATGGTGGTGGTAATAGTACAACATGATTGCATTTATAACACTAAACCATACACTTAGAGATAGTTAAGATCATAAATATTATTATCTGCATTTTACACCAATAAAAACAATGGGGGAATGGAGAAATAAGTATCAATGCACTTTCTGTTAGATTTCAGAATCTGATGTGGATGAGAATTCTAAGTGCCTACCCAATATAATTGCTTAACAGAGAATATTCGTATACCAACCTAAATTTATCTTCAACCTGTCATCTTATGTTTGATGCATACATTTATTTGATTGAGCTCATGTCTTTCTGAGCAGTTAATTCTTTAACTAGGTAAGTACCTATCCATATTGTTCTACATTGAAAAGAAAAAATTCTCAAAGCAGGAATCCATTAAACTTGTCTCACGTCAGCATAACCCGATAACAGAGATGAGATTTCTTATGAATGTGCATGGAAGGGAAAGGTGCTGGGTGCTTTGTTGACTTCTTGGGGGAAGAATATTCCAAGCTGAGGGAATAGCAGGTGCAAAGCTGAGGAGAGAGCTGCTTAATAAGCTGCTAAGAGTTCCCCGAGCCACTGCATACAGGGAAACAGTGAGGTCAGAGGAAATTCACCTGATTTAGGTACGGCCCTTAAAATTGGAGGACAGGTGATTGGAACTGTCGTTGGCTGCAAGGGCTGGAGGTAAGACAGAAGACAGTGATAGGAGAGAGGTGGGAGTCTGGCAGGGAGTAGAAGGTAGACAGGGAGGCACCCAGGAGCGTGGGAGCATGGACACCAGAGATCAGAACTGAGAGAGATAGTGGTGGACAAAGAGAAAACACACACAGCATTGCACAGCCATTGACCGAGGGAAGACTTGGATGCGTAAGGAAGAATTGTTGTTTGGAGGTGGGCTTTGGGCAGAGCAGGCCTGGTCTCCAGAGGAAAATTAATACCAGTTTAACCAAACACTTCCTTTCCTCCTAACCAAAGCTGGGATCAGCTCTGTAAACTGGACCAGCGCCCAGACAGAAGGGAAGTGGAGGCAGGCTGAGAATCATCATAAGCCTGCCCTCCTTTTACTGAGTTTAAGGGTACGGTTTCCTTGTCTTTTGCTCCGCTAAACAACTAAACAGTCCTAAATCAGTCATGGAGCCCAGAGAAGACTAGAAAAAAGTGTTCTGCATCCAACTAACTAAAAAATAGTATTTGATACTATGGATAGAAACAGCTGTAGGAAAGTCAGCAGGAAGGAGGCTGGTCCATAACAGCAGACAGATAAAAACTGAAGGGAGAAAGAGTTGGCAGCTCAGTGGAATAACTGTGCTCCCAAGATGGTTATTATTAAGAAGAAGAAGAAGTTGCAATTACAATGATCGTTATTATTTACTTCCATTTATTGAATTAGCACTATTTGCCAGGCACAGTGTTCAGAGCTTCACTTAAGATTTCCAAGTTTCATGGCCCTGGAGGCAGAGCTGTCCATGTTGTTTATTGGCATTGTTCACCGGCAACTTGAGTGGGGCTTCAACTGAGAAATAAGATGTCGGGATCTCCCAATGTAGATTAAAATGTCAGTCTTGACCCTGTAAAACAAAATTAGAAAATGTGATTTAGATCGTCTGTCAAATGGGCTTTTTAATGTATCTCTCTACAAGGCAAACTTCCTTCACAAGAAGAATACCTACTCTTAACAAGCTCATATGCTTGCGTTCAGCTTGGGAAACAGAAAGAGGAAGAGGAGAAACCAAGCAAGTAGATGGAACAGTGAGACAGGAAGAAGACAAAAACTTCCTCCTTTTCTTTCCTCTTGGAGAGTAGACAGCTAGTTCTCTCACTGGTATGGAAAAGAGAGAAGTAACCACTTTGGTCTTATTATCTGCTGTTTAGAGAAGACAACTGTGGATTTGATCAAGTCATGGATCTCTGAGATAAAAGAAAATTTAAGATTTATATATGCATCAGTCTGATTCAGAAGTCTTCTTTCCACTGTATCATTTAACAGATATATATATAGAAATTCTAACAAAAATGATGGGAATTACTCAAGAAAACACAAATGAGGGGAAAATTCAGAGCACCTTTATTCCACAATAGCCTTTGTGTTTATCCTGACATAGAGGCTTCTGGCCTTCAGATCAGATGGTGTGTCTGAGAAAAGTCTCAAAACAGATTATGCCTGAGAAATTTCTTCATAGTTTTCAGGAAATGGATTGTCTGGGAGACCGAGATGGGCGAATAAAGTTAATAAGTAGTTGTGAAGACTCCTAGGCACACTAGTAGTCAATATCTGCCTGCCGGAGTTCAGCTCTCCCTCAGTAAAGCCCACATTCAGCCCCTTCACCTGTTTCCTCCTACTGGGTCCATCAGCTGAGGTTTCTCCCTTCCTCTGGTACCTGAAGCAGGAAAGCTGCCTCATCCATCACAGTCCTCTGTTGTTTCCAAGGCCTCATACCCAAGCTTTTGCGTGTTTGTTTGTTCCTCTCCAGTCTCCAGGCACCTGGTTACTGGCAATAGCCTGACTTTGGACTCTGCCTCATTCAGAGCTCTGGAATTTGCAGCTCCTTCTGGCCTAAATGTCTACCTGGCTGCCAGTTCCTGGCTTTCTTCCTCATTCTTTATTTTTCTTTTTTGTTTTTTGTTTGTTTGTTTGTTTGTTTTCTGTCAGAGATCATTCTAACACCCAGCTTTCAGACTGGGCATTCCCACTCCAGCATTCTGACCTGCTCAAAACTTGGTGGTCCAGTCTATCTCATCCATCCAGCCAGCATCTGCCCAGAATATCCCAGTGTCCATTCAATATTACCCGTAGCTATGTGTGCACTAAAGGTGATGCTGACTTTTTCTCCTTCTTACCAAGAATGTGGTTGGACTCTAAGACATTTCCATCCCCTTTCATCATATACACTGGCTGGTTCTACTGTCCTAGTTAACTCTACTTAGCAATAGCATAAGTAGTATATATCTATAAATGTATTATTGCTCTTCTAATAGCAATAAAAATGTATCTTAGTGCATAAAACGTGTATATATGGTATGGATTTAAAGAATCATTAGAATTTTTTATAACATAATTTCTATGTAGCATAGATTCCATTAAAATATCCTGATAAAATACTTTCCTTGTGAAGATAAATCATTAGCTTTTCCCTTCCTTCTCTTCTCCCATCTTTTTTCTCATTCTTAATTGAAAAAATCTCCCTGCTTCTTATTACCTATCTTTTATTTTGCCCTTTATACTTTGGAAGAGAAAGGGGGACAAAACAATGAATAAAGATATGTACATGTACAAATTCCCCACGGTAAGTAATCATTCTGTACTCAAACATGTACTGATAAAAAAATTAAATAATATAAGCAGAAAAAAAGATAAGCCATTGGCTTAGAATGACACCAGAGCTCAACTACTACAGACTGTCACTGATAAGATTATAAACACTAAGTAGAACAAATCTCACTGGGCAAAGTAGAAAATTTAACCAAACCACCAGTTACATTAAAGTTATGGATTAGAATAGAAAACTAGCTGTGAAAAATATTCACATCAGTGCCTGTACTTAGAACTTGACTTAAATATCTATAAGTTTTCAAGAAAGAATTTGAAAAATGGATCCCTATGCCTTCACCATTCTATATTTAGGGTCACTATGGTGGCTATGGAGAACTCCTGTTGGTTAGAAGCAGATGGAAGTCAACATAAGCTGTTTTTTTGTCTTAGATGTCTTCACTCTGCTGGTCAAGGAATCACCAGAGCTGAATCCATGTACAGCAGAAGTGATGATGAGTTCTGAGTTCCCTCACTGTCTACCTTTTGGGATTCATGAATGTTTGGAGTATGTATCAAAGATCTGACAGGACTTGAGCAGGATTATCAAACCACTAGAATGCATTCTGTTCTAAACTTAAATCTGAAGTCACTTCTTGGACCTAAATGAACTAGAAGTACCTTAAAATCTTCTGCCTAAAAACACACATAATTGGCTAAGTACCAGACTTGTTCAGACTGTAGCAGAATAAATTGGTTATGTGATTTTACTGAGTTAGCATGGAGTATATCAAAGCCTTCAGACCTGAATCACCCCCAGCAATGTCACCATCTCCAGGGCCTGGTGTTATCAAGGAGGTAAAAACACAAGCTTCTAAAACTGATGTGGAGTCAAAGGTGTTTGAAAACTAGCAGGAGGTTAATTTGGCCTCATGCACCATTGAATTAAGATAAAGAAGGACCTCAGCAGATACGTTTACACCGCTACAGTGCTCTGTTAACAGAGTCCCCTGAACCACGAGACGGCAAGACGCAGCTCTAGAAAGCCATATGGGAAGAGGTTTTTCTTCCATTACCTATCACACCTACAGCAGCCACTCACCCACAACCACGCATAATGGCTAATAGACAATAAAGGCTTTTCTTTGTGGGAAAAAATATCTAAAATCAATTTTTTGTTGATTCATATGTATGAGATTTTATAACGTCATGCTAGACCAGCTCGACATCTGATTGAAACAACCCAAGAAGAGGATACGGAGGATACGGAGCAAAGGCTGAATTCAGAATGCTCTGAGAAAGTACATCTGTTTTATATGAGACACACAATCTGTCTCATTCCAACCTGCATTTCTGGGTCACTTGAGACATTTAAACTGCACTTATAATTAACAGCTATTTTTAAACAGAGAAAAAATAGAGCACTGGTAAGGTACAAAAGCATTAAAATTGCCCCAGTTTTGCTTTTCAATAGGACACACCACCGCAATATGCTTCAAGATCAAAGAGAGCTCAGAAAAAGAGAGAGAGAGAGAGGAAAAAAAAGAGAGAGAGACAGGCCGATCAGTGGGGATAAATGGTTCCCATTATGATGGTGTAAGAATAGGGTTCTTTCAATTGAAACAATTTAATAACCACATTCATTACATTGGTGTCCACTTGGTTTTATCTGAGCAGTTTTTGCATAACTTGGGAGCAAGTTCAATTGAGCTTATTCTCTAGAAATTAAGACGTTCAGGGTTTGACATTCAGAAATTAGGCACTAATAGTCGACAAAGCAGTCGTCTCGAGATTCCCCCTGGATGTAGTGAGATCTGCCTACCACTAATTATATCAAATGCAAATGTACTCTCTTAAAAGGCCTGCCCAAAAGTTTCATTAGCTCATTTCAAAGCAGTTAAGGTTGCATTAGGGTTATGAGGAGATATCAGAGTCTCTTCTCTGGAATGTGTTTTTTAGAATCATTTTGCAAAGCATCATGCACATAACGTAAGTAAAGCAGTGCCATCTATAAACTTATTTTTCCCCCAGCATCAACAGAAGAAATGTTTTGGAGCAGTCCTGTAACAGCCTGATGAGATCCAGACAACCAGAGAGCAACAGGACAGACACTGGAAGTGACAGTTTGACAAAGAATGTGGGAATCATTGATCAGGAAGGAGGGGTGCAGAATCACTAATTTTCCGGAGTGGACTTCAGCTGTGGATATCTAAGTACTAGAGAAAGTGTTAGAATTTCTGCCAGCCTTATTTCCTGAGAATGGTTACATTTGCTGGTTCTCAACTGCACTACAGATCATAATGTGTCATTTCGAAGTGTAGTTTATCCTAAAGTGCTATTTAAAAAATATATATTAGCAATGGAGCTGTAGAAATTCATACAGAAGAAAAGCCAAGGTTTACATATGAGGCATTAGATATACACAATCCATTTCTGTCTCTCGTTTCACTAGGTGCTAAATCATATAGAGGAACATTTAAAAGGCATTTCCCAGTGAACCTTAAATCCTTCTTTGTTTTCCTATTGCTGCCAAACAAGAGCATAGTAAAGAATGGTTGCAACATATACTAGGTGGCAACTTCCTAATAGCTACACTTATTCTTTTCTTCTTTTTTTCCAGAAGACAAAGTATAAAAACTGAAAAGTTACCCTTTACCTCTCCAAAAGCTTTTAAATAATGGTTTTATCGGGAGTAACTGCAGTTCCCTCACCAGACCATTTCCCCAGGTGGGATTTGCAATATAAACCCAGCATAGATAGGCTTATTGAGGAAAGGAGATAGACTTGTACAAATCACTAGAAAGATAAATAAGCTATAGAGATCAATAAATAAAAGCCAGGCGGAAAAAAAATCAAACTCCAGCATTCCAAACCAATTAAGATGTTATTTACTGCCCACGTGATTGTAACTTCGTTGTTCTGCTTTCTCCTATTCAGACCATAGGCATTTGTTTCATGGAGAAAAAGATATATAACTGATTTGGAAACAGAAAATGATATAGATAGATTTTATGTCCCATAAAACTGTTAATCTGTGCTCCACATTAAATATAAAGTACATTTTTTATTTAGACACTGCACTGGTATAATTAAAATAAAGTATGCTAGCTTTATTTTTTCAGTAAGTCATTTCCGACCAGAGAGATCAAATAACAGTGCAACAGCAGCATGAAATGTGGTTATAATAGCCTGAGACCACATTTCCTGAAACTAAAACATGAGAGATAATAGTGTGAAGGTACAAATTAAATGCAAATAAAACAGATTCCCTATTGTTGCTAATCCCTGGATAGGGTTGCAGGGGGGAATTCGGCAGTAATGTTAACATCTTTGTACAGTAGTCACTGGTGTGTTATCCGTTCCATTTTGAGATCACTGATGGAAACTATCAGTGAAGGATTTGAGAAGCCTGGCTGTCCACCTTTCAGGAAGTGAATGAAAGTGGCCTGGGGCAAATAGAATAAAAATACACTGCCCAGGCTGCCTGCGGGATACTGATGGCAGTTGGCAAACACTCATTGACTTATTTTGTAATTGATACACATTTTAGTGGCAGCCTACATTTATTCACCCACTGAAAGCTCTTTTTGATTTCAGAGGTATGTCAGCATGTCTTAGCAAGAAACCATTTTTTGAGAGTGACTGTTCCTAAAACATCCCAAAATGTAACTCAAGGAGACTTTAGCGTCAGCTTGCGTTACAGTTGCTGGTTTTTCTACACTGCAAGAAGTCTACATGGCAAGGAGATGGAGTGTGGCTGATGTTATGTAGACGTTTGTTAAAGGGGAAAATTGTGATTTCGAGTGAATTAGCAGCATGCCATTTCTCTCCACACAGTTTCATGCAGCTCTTTCTTCTAGGGTTTTAAAGGGTCACTGGGCTATTTGTTTCTGGGGTTTTTCAAGTGCAGTGACAGAAACAGTCACTCTGATGAGAGATGACCTTAGTGTAGGCAAATAACTAACTCGTGTTTGGGAGTTTTCCAAACAACTCTTACAGTCTTTCATAAAATAACATTTGTGTTACACGTCCATAATTTGCCACTTGCAGGGAAGTTTGGGTGTTTTACACTCTGTAACCACAAATGGTGGTAAGGATGCATGCAAAGAAAATAAGTAGCCTTTTTCCTTGCTTTCAAAAAATACCAGGGGTTACCAGAAAGCTTTTACAGTCTAGTCCTCATCTTGAAGCTTTGGATGTCTCAAAGAATGAAGAGTTCTATTTACACAGGTTAATCCTAACTTCATTCCTTCTCCTTCTTCTCCAAAACCAAGCACTCATCATACACTAAGATGCAAAAATAAAAAAGAAACTATTAGATTGGTTTGTATTCCTTTATATGTACTCAAAGGAAATGAAGATTTGTTCTTGTAATTCCCACATTATGGGAGGCTGAGTCAGAAGAATTACGAGAGTGAGCCCATTCTATGTAGTCTAGAAACTTAGTAAGACTCTGTCTCAAAATAAAAAATATAAAGGAGGCTGCCAATATAGGTCACTGTGAAAGTTCAGGATTCGATCCTCAGTACTACAAACAAGAACAAAAAGTTAATAGTATAATTTAGAAAGAAATGTACACATGTCAGAGTGAATAGCCTAAAATTTTAAACTATGTTTGTGCATGATTGTTAATGTCTGGAGATTATTGGGCTATTCATCCTACAAACATTAGTATGGAAAAGACCTCTCAGAGACTGTGGTGAGATAGGTGGTCCTCCAAAGGTGTCCATATCCAAACCCCCAGTACCTGTGAATACTATATCTTGTGTGGCCAAAGATATTTGCAAATATGATTTAGGTGCTGGGCCTTCATATGGCGTGATTATTCTAGATTTCTTTGGCCAGGTCAATTTAATCAGGTAAGTCCTTAAAAGTCAACACTTTCTAGCTGGATTCAGAGGGAGAGATGTAGCAACAGTAGAGGATAAGACAGATGCCATGTGAGAAGGACTTGCCCTGTCACTGCAACTGTTAACATGAAGAAAGAAGCCACTAGTCAGCAGCCACTGGCTGGTAGCCTCTAAAACCAAGGAAGGCAGGAAAGGGAATTCTCCCTTATAGCTTGAGGAAGGAATGCAACTCTATTGACCGGTAGTTTAAGCCAGGGAGACTTCTGAACTACTGAATTATAAGGCAGTACATTTGTGTTGTTTTAAACCACTAAATTGTGTTGTTTTAAACATAATTTGTTATGACAGCAATAGCAAAATAATACATTCCATCTTAGCCAATTCTGAGTGTTAGGGTATTTGGAAAGATCTAACTACTATGCCAAAGAGGTTCAGGTTGCAATCATTGAAATAGTATGTTGATTAACATCTCTTGATTTTTTGTCAGGAGAACAAATATCAAAGTCAAGCATAAATACCATAAATATTATTTGCAAAACTAGAAATAGATTAGAAGAAATTTCTTTGGTTGAGAGAGAGAGAGGAGAGAGAAGAGAGGTGAGAGTATTCAGACACAATCTTTACTCATTATCTGAATAAGAAGTGCCACTAAATTTTTAAAGTTTTTTCTAATGAAAAATAGAACTAAGGGGGGGAAAAACAGATCATGGAATAAATTGCACTTGTCCCAAATCTAAGACACATAGAAAATTTTAAAATTCATTCCTCAACATCTGAACTTCAAAAGGTAAAATTTCCAGGAATGACAGTATCATGCTAGAAACATTAGTTTACCAGCAGGAAATAATACCATTCTGCAGGAGGTAATAAAGCCATGAATTGTGTCAAATTGTGTTTGCTTCATGGATGTTACTGTGCTTCTTACAGGCAGATAGAGCTAGCAGGCACAAGAACACCTGCCCATCTCCCTTGGAAAATTAAAGCTGCGTGCACAAACATCACTCTAAGAAATTAGGGGGCTGTTTGTGACAAAATGAAAGAGTACAGTGTTACAGATATAACTGCAAAGGATACGAAATACCTCTAGTTACAGTCTTGCTTATCCTAGAAAGAACCATTGAGCTATTTCTACGACAATTGCGGACTTCTGCTCCGGCTAGATAATATAAGAGAATATGTTAAATGAACTTGATGCTGTACGGTACCAGGCCGCTATCATAGGTGGTAGGTGGGCATTGCTTGGGGTCCCTGGCCATCACAGTCAACGTGAGGAATCTGTTCTTCTTTCAGTAAAATCTTCCATAGTGTTTCCCATTAGAGATTTAAAGGACGTGCATTTTATGCATGTGTCCGTGCACACATGTATGGAGTTTCCTGCATTTATTTACTGAGGTAAGAAAACAGCATCCGTTTGTGAAGTTTAAAGAAAGTGCTTACAGGCGCCATTGTGTACAAAGGTGTTTAAATGTTTGAGAAATATGTAGCACAGAGAAAAACACTAAATTCTGTAGACTGCTGTAGGGTTAACTCTTTGGAACCAAGTGCCGACTGGGGGGGAGTACTTTCTCTTTGCTCCTCTCTGCGGATGCCTATAGATGACACCCCAAACGGAACCTCTGCGGCAGCCACCACCTTGGCAATAATGTGTTCAGTTAATCTGCACAACATAGAGTCATCCCCTCCAAAAGTAATTCACTTCTTTAAAAACTGGAAGGAAAATAAATATGGCGCAGTAAAATTGTTGAGGAGAGGAATCTATCTGGACATTTCACAAAACATTTCATTATGCTGACAATTCCCAGAAGTACTCTCAAGAGTGCTCTAAGCTGAGGATTACTGCGCTGGAGCTGATGGACTTTTTTTGTAGCCCCTTTAAAAGGCAGTGAACCGTTTTTCTATTTTATTTAAATAATGCCCCTTAAAATGGATTTTTAGAGGTATAATAACTCCTTAAGAGTCAGTTATGCTAAACAGTTTCTCTTGATAGAAATGCTGTAAAACTCGTTAACTGCACAATTTCAGATGCCGGCTTGGTGAACACTAACTGACATGTGAATGACCAGAGTTTGTAAAATAAATTGCAACCCTTGTTGTATCACACAGCTAGCACTGCACAAGCTGGAGGCCACGAGGGGCTCCAACCCGACAGAAAATTACTGCAAGATGAATGAAAAGTGCTTGTTTCTCTTTATTAGTTTTCAGAGAACAATGAAAATGTTGAATTGTTTACAGAGGGCTGATTAAATGTGGTCAGCGGGGCCATGTCCCTACTGCTAACTGTCGGCCTCCCCCGCCCCGCCGCCGGCCCCCAGCCCGCGTGCACCACGCCGCTCCCAGCCCCAGCCCCCACCCCCTGCTCCCGCCACATGCGTCTTCTTAGAGGCTATTAGGGTGCACATCTGTGTGTGAAACGCACCGGCTCTGACATTCCACTGCTGCTCGGCGCTGCAGAGGCCTTTGTTAGGTAAAACACTGTTGTCAAGCCTAACAAGCAGGTCATGCAATTTGCTGGACACTGCGACACAGAGCAGCCCACGATGAATTGCTTCGGCCTCAGACAATGCTCAGTTCCATATTGGAATACGTATGCATTTCTTTCATTGTGCAGCGCTCTAAAAAGTCATGACGTTGGGTTTTCTAAGGCTTTGATTTAAAAAAAAATGTTAAAAACACTGCAGGTTGCTAAGGTTAGATTGCCACAGAATAGCCTTTTTGCTGTGTTTACTTGGGACCACCAGTGTCTTATGGTTAGAAAAGAGGCATGAAGTGCTTGATTTCGTCATTTGTGACTTTTATTACATTTATGTTTGCTAGAAAGTACAGGCTGACCACTTGGTGTCTTAAGGTGGAGGTGTGTGTAAAACCAGGCATCTGGGAGGGGAAGGCAGAGAAGGATTCTCACCACGCATTTCCACAAAATAAACAGCCTTTGATGGAGGCAAATATGAGGACTCATTAATAAGCATATGACAAGCAGGGAGAAAACAGTCTCTTTACCAGACCAAGCTGAATGACTCAGATCCAGAAGATGTTTTGGTAAATGAAAAAATTAGGCGAAAGCAAAGTACTGCCATTTCAGCTCAACAAAAGGCCTTCCATGATCTGTACCCTTCTCACTCCTAAACACACACGAACAGACATGTGTGCACATGGAAATCAGTAGTCACAGACAGCAGTTCGAATGCTATTTGTGGCACTGTGATACAAACCATAGCACACACGCCTGATGTGCAAGCAGGGCACTCTCCCCTTCTATGCAGAACATGCAGTTGGAGCCTATTATGTGTATAAACAATGGCATATGTAATTACCTTTGCAGGGTGGCAATTATTCCTCAGAATCAACAACCAGAGTTACAGCATGCTCCCCCAAAAGACATTTGGGGATCAATTCTGGGTCAATTACATCAGACTTTGATTTATCACATGGTGTCAGACCATGTTATAAAAAGAAAGTTTAAAAAAAATGCATTATATGAGGTAAAGGCTAGAAGTTTGACTCAAATTGGTTTGTTTCCAACTTTGCTTTCTCCCAATTGCTCTGCCTTCCTTTGATTCTCAAAACAACTATGATTTGCTGGGTTTTATACTTTAGACAGTGTGTTCTGCAAGAATTAAATACAATGAATCTGGACTTTATCCAGATTGGAGCTGACCCCCCCCTACACACACACACACACACACACACACACACACACACACACGGAACTGGGAATTACTCCTAGGATGCAGCGATCAATCAGCCTTTGGAGCCTGAGAGATCTGGGTGTGGATTCCATAAGGTAAGCAAGATGCTTCCACAGTAGATGGCACCTTCCTGCATGGATGCCGTGAGGTTTGATGAGATAACTTAGTGAGAGAACACACGTGAACCTCAGCACGCGCCGGGCACAGAGTGAGCCCCAGGGAACAGACTGATCCTTATGCTACTGCAAGATGAGCCACAGAGGAGATATCCCTGAAGGGCCTGCCCAGTGTAGACAGTGAGGCCAGTACTAGTAGCAGCAGAGTGGACATTTGTAACTGGGCTGAATCAGTCAGAACTACTAATCCCGAAACACAGTTTAAGGGGACTAGGAAACTTCAATGTATTAGAAAGTCCAGTTATTTGGACTTCTTCTCAATACACTGACTGTAAACTACCAATCAATGAAAGTGCTAGGTCATACTTCTCACCCCATCTTCTATAGAGCCTTAAGAAATAAAAGTGAAAAAAGCACTTCACAACCACTAAATGCTTACACAATACACATCCACAATTTAGGATAACACCAGTGGGATTATTAACAATTCCTGGAAGCTACTTCATGCCAACCTGAAATGACATGCATACAAATAGCATGACCAGGAGTTTGATGGAGGGGTGATTTGTTCTATTAAGGTTGAATCAGATAACTGAAGTTATTGGTCAGGTTAGAGCTATTCCTCACTAAAAAACAAAATCACAAATTGAATCAAAAGAGATAGTATGATAAAGCTCATCAAGTTATTTAGGGAGAGATCTGCAGTCCCATTCAAAGAACATTTAAAATCTATGCTATCTGGGGCAGCATTGTTTATTTGATAAGATGGAAACAGCACCGACGCTGTTCATTTCTCAAACAGCACACAGCGTTATTGGCAGTGCGTATTGGCAGCTTAATTAAGAAGTCTGTTGATGATGTTAAAAATGAAAAGCTGGTTCATTTTCAATTCAGATGGACACTACTCAAGACAAAGACTTGTCTATTGTTGGCTCATACATACTAACATGTGTCACAGACACTACATAAAATGTCTAGTGGTTACAGTCAAATCAATGTCATAACACTGGAAAAATCATGACTTAAACTTATTCTCAGCTCAGAAATAAATTTTTAGAAAAACTGTAGAGTCACTCAACCCATGGAATAAAAGGAATCATGCAATGAATACTGAAAAAAATTATTTAGTCAAATTTCACACAGAATCATCACCCAGCTGTGTTCTGCCCCCTCTCTTTGCAATACTGGGTCCGTGAATGTCACCCCCAAGATTGAAAAGATCTATCTCCCTCTTCTGACTAGTCACTCACTCAGAATTGTGGGTCCTGGTGCAGGGAAGATAGATGCCTATGGAGACAGGAGGTATAATTCACCTTCCTAACTCCAAGAAGTACACAATCAATATATTTTCCAACAGACAATCTACACCCAAAGGAAAAACATTAGAATTCAATTCAAATAAACTCAAACTATATTGTATTAATGTCTCTAAAACCTGCAGAATATTTATGGAATCAATAAAATTGGTCCTATCTCAGCACTAGAAAAATAATACAAAATAAAATGGATCATATCTCTTAGAACTTAAAGAACAACAGCAAAAAAATGAATTGAAAAGTCCTGAGTTTTTCACAGTAGAGTTTTGTTGCTGTTATTGTTGTTGTACTTTAATTTGTTTTTCATTAATGGGGCTTAAAATAATTACACAGCACACTTTTCCATTCACTTGTTTCTTCTTGTAGGGACACACCTAATTAAAAACAAAAGAACACAATATGCATCCTGAAACTAATAGCAAATTCATTAAAAGGAGGCTCCATATGTATTTGTCTCCCTCATTTTCTCTCCCCTATTTTGTGCACTGGTTCACACATAGTAAGTACTCAGATAAGTTGAAAGGCAATGCATGTTTCAATTCACATTAATATGGAGGGGTTGCACTGATTTAAGGAGCAACTGAGGCAAAAAGAATGGGTTGAGTCTTTGCTGATTTCTGGCTGCAGAGACACAAGTATCTTGAAGACATCCTTGACGAATCAGTGAAACTGTGAACCAGGGTGGCATTCTCCACGTCTTGACTTGTTTCCATTTTTTGTAAAAGGTAACAAAGTGACCCTTGAATGGGTCTACTTCCAACAATAAAACATGAAAGGTGATTTGAAGTAGATATTCAAGGGGTGTCTGCCACCATACATCTGTGAACAAAACGGAAACCAATTATTAATCCACACTTTCTTAAGCACGACTTTTCAGAAGTCAAAAGTTGGCTTTTTCCCGATCACTAAAATGTATTTAGTTGAACGTTTTAAAACAAAACCTGGGATATTTATGGTGATAATGTTAGTGAAGGTTTTCTTTCTCTGCTTCAAAAAATGATTTTGAAATCCATCCTCCAGCTGCATGCAGATGCAAGCTTAATAAAATCAGAACTATCACACATTCATATATTTTGCAAAGAGATTTTCCCTACCCAGGTAAGAATTCTTCATTTTCTTTCTCCATCATGATAAATAAAAGTAATGCCTTCCTTGAGATTCTGTGCCCCAGCCCTGTGTGAGCAAAGTCCCAACTGCTTCCCACTGTGTGGCACCACATGGGTGCCTGAGGAGCAAGCAGTCAGTCAGAGAAGCTGTGCCACCCATCAACCAGGCACACATGCTCTTCAACAGAGGCTCCACCTAAGCAGCCACAGGGCCAGACTGATACTTCCCACCTCAGTTATGGTGCCAAAGGGCCCATGAAAGCAGCAGGGAAGCATCTGGGTAGGTCCCACCTCGGGCTTCCCAGTTGTACCCGTGTACATCAGTGACACCAACTTGGACCAGGCAAGATGAACATCTTGTTGAGAAACATTACTCATTCTCCGGCTCAAGGGCTACTGTCTCCCTGAAATGTCCCTGTGCAGACTCTCTGTTTTGTGATGCTTTGTGTTTTGCCTTGAATTTAAATCTACTTGGTCCTCATAAAAACCCTCCCCTAGGTTTTAGTCCAGGACCCCATCCAGCTATGATGAGGCTGCCCACTACCTGACACCGCCATTCCTGACTCTGAAGCTTACCTGCCTGCTATCATCCAGTTGGTCACATCACACGCTGGACTGAATTTCCTGAGGTATAAATCCCAGACCATGGCACACTCTGAGTAACTGAAGACTGGATCGCAGGCCAACCATAGTAAAGCTGGATTCCCAGCCTGACGCACCTAACCTTGGCTTCCTCTTGTTCCCTGGGAACCTGTGTTGCTAAGATATTTTAAAGGAATTCCCCCTGCACAGCCTAGACAAATTATAAAACTGTAATTTTGGAATATATATACATATTTTTTTTTGGAAATATATATATTACAGCTTTATCCCAACCTGAGCTTTACAGTTTTCTACTTTCCTACTCCACTATATTACATGAAGTCTGCCTCAATTGCACAGGTTTACCAATCTCTGAGGCCACTCTGAACCTTCATTCACAGCCTGTCTCTGCCTTCTTCATTAGCTCCTTTTTACCCTTTGGAACTCTACGTCTGACACAATCTAAGAAGCTTTCCCAAAAAGCAAATCTATACCACTTTGTGCCTTATCGGGATTCCTCTGGAGTAAGCAGTAACATACACCTTGGGCCTGGGCTTTTGCTCAATGTTTTGTATGCTTGGGCTCTTCAGATACACTGACCTAGAGGCCACATCTTGTACTTGTGGTAATGCCTCTGGAGGACCTGGTGTACCTCTAGAGTACTTTGTTGTTCCAAAGCGCAAGGACAGCAAAGTTCTACCCCCATCCTATCTTCCCAACGCCCCTCCACCTGCCCCCAAATAGCCCAGCCTCAAGGTCCCTGAATCGATTACCAACTCAGCTTAAATCTCTTGACAGCAGGGAAAATTTTGCTATACAATATTAAGGGAAAAGATTAAAACCCTAACTTCTGCAGCCTGTGATCTCTCTGAAGTTTTCTCTTTTAGAGTTCTTACTCTCTTTAGTTGTTTGTTTCTACACCCACATGGCCAGTGTGATACAACTAGTCTGGAACAGCCTCCCACTTAGAAGATCCCGTTACCTGAAACACACACACACACACACACACACACACACACTTCTTCACCAGATAAGACCAGAGCAGACTGATTAAGATAGGTAGATAATTGATAGATAGATAGATAGATAGATAGATAGATGATATAGCAACATATGGTATATACATGAAATATATATATATATATTCCTGCTTTATTTTTTCTGCCTCTTCTTAACCCCAGAGAAGTAAGTTCTAAACAGCTGAGCACAGGGCAAAGGGACCCTGTGTCCTAGCAGCTCCACATAGATATCTGAGCTCATCAGAGATTCATGAAATTTGGAAAAGAGCACCCACAAAGTGTGAGAATATATATGTGTGTATATGTGTGTGTGTGAGAGAGAGAGAGAGAGAGAGAGAGAGAGAGAGAGAGAGAGAGAGAAAGAAAGAGAGAGAGAGAAAGAGAGATCCACCCTGTGCTTATCTCCTCCAAGTACCTGTGGCCCTAAGAGACACCTAGGCAAGGATCTTAGAATCCATCTCAGTATGACTAATATCTTAGGGTATCTCAATAAATGTGCATGAATTGCTTTTCCTATAGTAATTACTAAATAAATGTGTAAACTTTATCAGAGTAGACCAAGAATTCTGAGACACTGAAGTTCTGTATCAGAGTTGTTTAGGATTCATGCATTGCATACAGACAAAACCTTAGATAAATTTTATTTCTATGAAGATATTTCTCTGAGAACACATTCCTTACACCATGGATCTTTGAATCTGAGACCTTTTTAAGAGTGAGACTGAAGGAAGACAAATCCTGGGGGTTTAACAAGACTTTCTGCCAAGGAGTAAAGCCAGTGGACTTCTAGTGTGAAATTCTGCATCAATACTTGCAGATGGCCAGAGTTGACTGTAGGATCATGTAATATTCATGATATCTCACATATTTTGGATATTTAAAGATATCATACACACTAGATACATATATACATAACCTTGATATGATACTACTTGAAAAAAAAGGATAAAGGCTTTAGGCATATCTCAAAGTCATAAGATTGTCTGCTACTTGGACAAGTCTGTGGCTAGAACTCTACTTTGAAGCAATGCTTGTATTAACACATGGCACAGAGACTGCCAACTCTCCCCTGCTTCCTTCACTGCCCCTTAGTTTTAACGAGTACACTATTTTGAGGGCCTCCTGGAAGCTAGGTATGGCTAGTGGGATGTGAATAGAAGAGTTCATCTTTCAGGAAATGCTTAGACAGAGTGCTTAAGCATCCATATTGAATGAAGCCAATATCCAGGGACAGCAAAGGATTAAGAAGTTTTATTCCTTCCCTAGCTAAAAATCTAAACCTAACCAGTCCACAGCTGATTCAAGGAACAGCTTCTACTGTGCCAAGGAACTCCTTCTACCTAGTTTAAGCTACTATGTTCTGGGGTCTCCTAACCAGGATGCAAGTTAGGTTGTGGTTACACATATTGCACTACAATTCCAATTTGCCCATTTTATAGTTGCCTAACCTTGGATGAAACATTTAAGCTCTAGAAAAAAATGTTTTTCCTATTCCTCCTAAATAGAGTTGTCATTAGCAACATCAAACCATGTCTTTTTTGTTACTTTTCTTATTATCGCCTCAGCTTCTTGGAAAAGTGCCTGCATCTAGTAGACAATAAATACTAACAATCACTCCTGATATACAACCAACCACTCAGTACTTCCACCAGTGATCTGATCTGATCTGATCTGATCTAACTCATCGACGTGGTGTGCGTTAAAGGGAGCACACTTTCTTACCCAAACCTTCAACAAGATGGTCTGACAGAAGAATCTGTCTGACTTGCAAACTTGTGAACACAAAAACCCATATAAGGAAACACTGGTGGTCACAATGTTGGGGCACAATTTTAATGTAGGAGCCCATTTATAAGATAGCAAACTTACAGATGTTTCACTATGAATTAGAAGTCTTTGACCAAATTTCTGTTGTGCTGTGTCTGCTGAATTCAATTGACCCTGATGCTGTGTACAGCCCAGGGCACCCCTCTGCTGAGCACTGAGTCAGAGTAACTTTGTCTATACTTTAAGGCACCCTGGCTGATTCAAAGATCTTCGCTATTATGGTAATGCCTTTAACTATGCTCACTCTGTGAGAGTCCCCCCACCTTGTTCCTGGAATATTTCTATATTATGATAAACAATCCCTTTGTTTTAAGACTAGCCTGCCTGTAAATATATGAATCAATGTATGTAACCAATGCTTTGTCACTTGCTTTGTGCCTCCCACTTCTAAATTCTACATAAACCAAACCCTTCCTAAATTCAGCACTGTTGCCTTTGAGGAATTATCCCACAACAGTCCACTGGCGTGAAATCCAACCATCCACTGGTGCAAAGATTAAACGCTGCCTTCTTATCTCCTTGGTGCAAAGAGTCTTCCTTTCAGTTTGGTTGAGTCTGGCTTGGCTTGGGAATTTTCCCACAACAACTTACTGAACTGACTTAACTTTTAAATGATTCACTTTTCGGCAGTCCTGGAAAGTCAAAGGCGCACAGCCCCACAGTGCCTTGCCTAGTTATCTTTGCAAGACTATGCTATTCATGCATAATACAAAAAGAAACTGACCTTTGAGCAGTCTTACTGGTGTATTGTAGCAGTGCAGAGTGACGAGATTCCTTACGGAATATTGATATAAGCTTAAACTTTTTCTGATTATTCTCATCCCCGTTACCCACTCCCCCATTCTTTCTCCCTCCCCAACCCTTTCCCCATCTGCAGAAGACTAGTTTTTCATCCTCTCTCCTTTGTTTTTTTTATTTTTATTTATTTTTTAGAGTTTTTAATATCAGAGAAAGTACACAATTTTCAACCTTCTGAGACTGGCTTATTTCACTTAACATGATGATCTCCATTTCCACTCATTTGTCTGCAAACAACATGATTTTTTTCTTCTTTGTGCCTAAATAGTATTTTACAGTACAACTATGCCATGTTTCTCTTATCCTTTAATCTGTTAATGGACATTAACAGATTAACAGATTAATGTTAATGTTTCGACAGCTTGGCTATTGTGAATTGTGCCTTTATACACATGGGTATACAAATACCACTATAATATGCTGTCTTTAATTCTTTCAGGAATATACTGAGCAGTGGTATGATCAGATCAAAGGTACACTGTACCTATTTTCAGTTTTTTGAAGAATCCCCACAATAATTTCCATAGTGGTTGTACTAGCTTACATTCTCACCAACACTGTAGGAAATTTCCCTTATCCTTTCATTCTCACAAGTATTTGTTGTTTTTTGTATTCTGTATGATAATAGTTCTGACTGGGGAGAGGTCAGATCTCAGTGTAGTTTTAATTTGTATTTCCCTCCGGGCTAAACTAGCTGAACAGTCTTTCATATATTAATTGGCCATTTTCACTTCTTCTTTTGAGAATTCTCTGTTCAGTTAACTCGCCCACATATTGATTGGGCTATTTAAAAAACTTGGAGTTGTGTAAAATGTTTTATGATTGTAAACTTGTATTATAACAGCATAGAATATTAAGAAAGTTATTCTACTTTTGCAAAGGAAGATGGGTATTTCATGGATCAGAGTTTTCTGTAGAATACATTTCTCCTATTGAAGAGCACTTAATAAACACACACACACACACACACACACACACACACACACACACACACCTGGCTGCTTTTATTTTACCACCAGTGGCATCCATTTGCCAGTCATTCATTTTAGTGTGGCTTGTTGAGGTAATAACTTCTACAAATTGTGTGAGGCCATCACTAAGGGGAGAGTAGATCATAGCATCCAGGAAGCACGTTATGCTGTTTGTGTTGTCCCTCCATGCAGGCCCTGAAACATAGGGCAAAAAGAAAAAAAAACCCATAAAAATAATGTTCCACCAGGACTTGCCATTTCTCTTCTCCCAAAAAATGCTGGGAGTGGGTCACCTGGTCCCACTTTTTATTACTTACATATAAAGTTCTGTTTCTTTCTACTTAATGTAAAAATCTTTGATAAAGGACACAATGTCACACACAAGATTCACTATGGAATAATTTTCTAAAATGAAGCTCTTGTGCCTCACTTTTAAAATATTATTCTTCCTCCTTTCACATATTTATTTAGCCATGTGTACTTCTTTATAAATTTCCACTCGTGTACTTAAAATTCTCTCCAAGAATGAAAATTACATCTGGAGCAAATTCATTAATGTAGGTAAATTGAAAAAGACAGGTGTGAATGAATACAAAATCTATATTGTGGTTCTTGTCAAAATGATCATAATAGCAACACTAGAAGTGTAAGCATTTACTACCTGGAAGTCACCACACCGCACACTGCACTTTACATGCATTATTCTACTCGTCCTCATGGCAGAGTCCCAGAGCAGACATTGCTATGGTTTGAACCTTTTGTTCCATCCAAACTTCCTGTTGACGTCTAATTACCATAGGAGAGTTATTAGTGGGCTCCCCAGCTTGCTGGCTTGCGCTTTCTCTCTCTCTCTCTCTCTCTCTCTCTCTCTCTCTCTCTCTGGCTCTCGCTCTCGCTCTCTCACTCTCTTCTCTCTCTCTCCTCCCCAGACCCTCCACATCTCCTGTTTTATGTTTTATCTTCCATCATGTAAGAACAAGGCAAGATCACCCTCATCAGATGCTGGCATGTGGATCTTGGACTTTCCAGACTCCAAAACTGTGAGAAATAAATCTTTGTTTTCTATAAATTATCCAGTTTCAGGTACTTTGTTATAGAAGGATAAACAAACTAAAATAAGATTAATCTTTCTGTTGCAATTAGAAAATAAAACTTAAGTGATGTTTAGTTACTTACCCAGGACCACATAGCTAATAAGCAATCCAACTACTTCCAAACCTGAATTTGCCTGGCTCCAAAGCTCCTTCTCTTTATAACCACCACAAACAGCTAGATTTTCCCTCTAACCTAATAATAATAAGTATAATGAATCAATATCTCAGATGAGGTCAACAAACTCTAAAGAACCTTGCTTTAGTGCAAAAGATAAATATTTGAAGCCAGCTTACCACTTATTTTAAGTAGGCAATAATCATTTGCCATTGATAAAGTAAGTACTCCACACTAGACATTTCCTATAATACACTGAATCTACCTTCAGAATAACCGCCTATAATAGGTAACTGTCTCTATTTTACAGATGCAGGGAAATGCTCAGAGAAGCTAAGGTCACATAGCCAGCAAGTAGCCTAAATCTTTGTCCTGACGCTCTATTTCATTACCTCTCGTGGGACACAGGTCTCTAAAGTGCTTCAAAAGTCTGATTCTTAAAAGAGTAGTGCCAGTCCCCACAATTTTATTTATACTGTTTATTAGCTCAGCAAAGCTTTACTTCCAAGACAATGCAAAAATAAACTTTAACCCAGGCTCTGCCCTCATTTTCATAAATTCCAAATTTAGTGAGGTCCATGTTATGTTAATGGCTTTTACTGTATATGGGAAAGAGTTTAACAGTCACTTAGCCCTGCTCTATCTCCATTAGCAAATCTAAAAAGCCACACAAAGGTGAAGGAAGGAAGAACCGTGACCTCAAAAGTACAACAAATAAGGAATGCCTGCAATCTGTACTCCAGCAAAGAGTCAGAATATAAAATGGCCAGTACATAACAACAAATTCAGCCCTACAAGTTTAAGTGCTCTACTCATCAATTAAAGAAAATTAACCTAATCAGATGCTCATATTAGGCAATAGAGCCATAGCAAATCGGCAATCATAATTAAAAGTCCATTTCAGGGCTCTTTGATGAGCAGTGAAATGATCTCACACAGCCAGACTGCCTGGCCCCTGCCACAGCGCTGCATAAATGTGCACATTATGTGATAATTCCTTCCCATCTAATGCGGTCATCTTTGTTCTCCATGCTGCGCTCGTGTCTAACACAGACATGGTTCCCTGCGCATCCTGAGTGGGAAAACTGTACGAGATGTGGCTGTCAAACACGTCTGTAGCAGTTTCCAATGATCCCACAACCAGATCCAGGATGCACAAGGTCTTCCTGTGTAGGTTATCACAATACTACAAATAGTCCAAATGAGTCCTACAGGCTGTGCAAGGGGATGGCTGCAGAAGTCAGAATTCTACTGCTCTGCCAAGCTGTTTTCACTTTTTCACTGTTTTTCACTTTTCTCCAGGCCGGCTTGGCACATAGCTGCCATGTGCCTCTCTGCCAGGGGAGCAGCTTCGGGGTGCAAGCAGAGCTATCCAGATGAAGCCTGACTCTTCTTTGAGGCCTAATATACACGGTGAAAGAGGAAATGGGGCCACACTGAAGATCTCCTGCAGTCTGGCTAGATTCTCAGTAGATCACCTGCTTCTTGGTGGTATAGCCAAGGTGTAGAAGGAGCTAGTTTTTAGAGGACTCTCTTGAGGGATAGGCTTGCTGTCTTGGACACCTGGATAAAGCTCATCTTCCGTAGCTATTGTACATGAAGTATAAAAGTATAAACCTCTCCTCCAAAGAGTGCAACTCAATCCAACTATTCTGTGTGGCAGTTAATGTGGAGTGTCAATTTGATTGACTGTGGGATCCAGCCCAGGGATTAGTGGAGTACTTTCTGAGTGTGTCTGGGTCACAGAGGCATGGCCTTGCCATCTGCCTGGTCCCTCACCTCTTCCTCTCTACCGCTGCTCCCTTGCTCTGCTTCCTGGCCACCATAAACTGAATAGCTTTGCTGCACCACGGCCTTGCACCATGATGTCTCTGCCTTAGAAACACACACACACACACACACACACACACACACACACATTCACCTGTGGGTTCTAAAAAGTTAAGAAATAACTCAAAAATAAAACAGACAGGAAAGTAGACTATAACCTCTATCATTGATTGAAGCCAGGAGAGAGGAAATAGCTTCGTATGGAAGCCAAAACACACCCAGCTGCCTAAAGTACAAAAATGTGCATCTCTGTAAGCCAACAGTGTGACAGCAGGGTGGCCCTCTAGCCTTTGGAGGGGAAAACATGTGCACTTAGAGGACATCCTTCTCCAAGAGAAGGAACATGACAGTGGCCTGAGCTGACCCACAAATTTACCCAAAATTTACCATGTAGTTAAGTACCCCTCTGGGGTGCAGTAATAAAAGTGCTGTGAAGTGAGAATAAAGTGTGCCTGAGAGAGTCGCCTTGGAACACCAGGATTGGCGGCATCCAGATCACGAAAAGCTGAAGAGCGAATGGGAAGAAGACAGTGGCCTGAAAGAGACAGTCACAAGTTTCTAGTTGAACAAATATAATACTGAGAGTAGGAAATTTAAGAAAGGAGCTTTTGGTTGGGCTGTTCATCTGTCTGTTTGTAAAGAAGAGGCCAACAAAATGTCAAAGATGAAAATGGAAAAGCCTGAACAATGGATATCCAGAGTCAAAACAACCGTGGACACAGCGAACGTGTAGCCTCTCACTGAGAAATGAGCAAAAGAGAGAAAGGAGAAGCTGAGTTCCTATCACGGAGTCAGTTTTGTAAAACGGTGGATAGATCCTAAAGCTAAGTCCAGAACACAAAAAAGTAAACTTGCAAACTGCCCAGGGCTGGCCATGACAAAGTCATGGCAAAACTTAGAACCTACTTGTAAATATTTTATCAAATGTGAAACTTTTGAGAAATTATGTGATTTATTGTTTATAAGACATTGCGTACATTAGCATTCATATATAAACATACACACACGTGCGGTATCATTTGACTTGAGTCATAATATTGGTTGATTCCATGCTCCTTTGTCCCCAAGGACTCTAAGAAGTAAAGCTTTTCATAAACCACAGTGGTGGATGCTTGACTTGCCCTATGCACTTGCCAGAAAGGTTTCTGGGCAAAGTTTCCACTGATCTCTTTTCGCGCCAGTTTCAATGGCCGCAGCAGCCCCAGCGTGACGCGATTGCTCCTGGTAAACAGATGCCTTTGTGATAAAACAAGATGCAAAAACTACCTGTCTTTCAACCGTGCCTAGCATTGGCTCCAGGTCCCCATTCCTCAGTGGCTCCTCCTAACGAGCAGGCTTTGTAAAATGTGTGCCATAGCCCTGCTCTCCGCTGCCATTAGAGTTGTCTGCATTTGGTTAAGTGTGGAGGCTGGCACCAGAGAGGATCTATAATGGTGATTATCATGCAAATCAGCCTCCCGCGAGTGAGCTGCTCCTCCGTGGAGACCTTCCAGCTTTGCTTTCCCCTGGTGCTGCTCCATTGTCCCCAGGATAAAGCGAACCGTCTCTGCCACCGACCCGGGATGCCACCGAGATTGGTTCTCCTGACAGAGATTAGTGGGCAGCAATGAATCTTTCACTCGGGGTAGAAATATGATTTTATTTAAGAAAATAATCATACATAATTGGGCTTCTGTCACTTTAAATTTTAATGGGGAGAGTAATATGGAGGCTGCTGGAACTTTAAATTATGGCTTTCAGAAGCTTCACACTGAATCTTTCAATTATTCTCTGTAAGTACTTTCTCAAAGCATGTGCCACCATGACATTGATATCACAATTCAAATCTAAATTCAAAACTGACTGCAAGGCTGTGAGCTCTGCGCTGGCGTGCGGGCTGCCTCGTTTTATCTTTGAACATCTGACGAGGCGAATCAAGAGGCTCCCTCCCAGAGCCCTGCCAGCTGTTTGCCAAATATTCAAATCCCCTGGCAAGCAGAAGGGCCTTTCCCACTTCCCCACACCCTGTTTTTCCCATTAGCTGCTGGCTCACCTACATCCTTCCCCTAAGTGCTGGCTGGCTGCTCACCTCTCCGTCTCTCCTCAGCAACTGGACCCAGTGTGCGGGAGCAGTTCACACACAGCCACGGGGGAAAGTCTGCACGCCTGGGTCTCCTTGAAGTGGGTCTGAAAGAGTAGCTGCGCCGATGTCTGCAGGAGCAGAAGACAGACAGCAAAGAGAACACGCGGTCGGGTTTGACTTACAATGCATTCATTAGGCCGGAGCAGAGAATGGAACTGAAGAGACCAGAGCAAGGGAAAGTGAAAAGGCTTTCCTTTCCCTTTGTATTTTGGTGTCTTCACTGCCTCGTTACATACCCATTTTCTTTCATCATTTTAATGATTTTGCATTACAAGAAGTCAAAATGAGTACCTGGAATGATTTTTAGATCTACCTTAGACTGCTACGGTTATTTGATAATGTGTCCCCTACTTCAGTTATTACAATGGCACGTCTACAGGCGTAAATAACTACGGAAGTCCAGCTGTTCTGAGCGTGGGCAGTGAAAGACCCCGCTCTCACATGCTGAAGTGGTGGAAGCAATTCCCCTCAGCCCGCTGACTCAGAAGGGGGCCACAGAAAGTGTCAGGAACGCAGGAGAAAGAGACTAAGGTGCCAAGTGCACAAGGAAACAGCACCTACCCCAACAGGTGGTCACGTTTTCTCAAGCTAGACACACAAACGTAGGTTCAAAGCCAGGTATGGCAGCGCATGCCTGTATTCCCAGCACTCTGAGAGGCTGAGGCAGGAAGATTGCAAGTTTAAGCCCAGACTAAGCAACTTAGTGAGACCCTGCCTTAAAATAAAAATAAGAGGAAAATGGGGAGTATAGCTCAGTGTGAAGGCCCTGGGCCCAATCCCCGGTTCTGGAATTATAAAGAAAGAAAGAAAACAGGTCGAGCTGAGCGGGGCATTTCTTGATTCCTTCCAGGAAAGCTGGGTCATGACTTGTTCATTTTCTACGATGTGCTTATGTTTGTACAGAAGGGACACAGCAGGAATGCTCTCAAGGTACACTTAGGGAGAAGCCACTCTCGCAGGAGTCAGGAACACCAGATGTCACAGGAATGAACCTGCACTGCAGAGGATTCTCCGAGCAGGCTCGAGCGGCACCAAGTCCTGTTGAGGAAGCTCTGTCGTCTCAATCTGGGACCCATCCTTGGCTCACACAAAGTCAGGTAAAAACTCTTTCATTTTAAAAATCATATGAATACCCAAAGAAGCTATCCATTGAGTGTAAACATTACCTGAGGCCCAGAGAGGCCGATGCCATTCCAGTTCTGCTGGTAGGGGAGTTCCCTTTCACCCAAGGCCGTGCAAGGCAAGTGACTTGCATCTGGAGCCAGGAGCACCAGAGGCAGAAGGCCCACACGTGGAGCAGCTGTAAAAGAAGGCATCGGTCAGCATCCTTGCCCTTAGCACTACTCCTGAGAAAGGGTTCAAGCATCGCTTTACACTGAGATCAGGATTATGGTGCCCAACTGGGCACTTTCCTAAATGTTGGCCATGCACAGAAAGAAAAGCGTTAAAACCCACATTGATTCCCAAGCCCAAAGTAGTACAATTACAAACCCTCTTGGTCTTGAATATTTAAGGCTTATGAAGTATTTCAAAGACAAAACAGTTTTACATAAATCGTTCCCCCAAACTCTCCTTGCGCGCCTATTGTCTGGCAAGTACTATACTTGGAAGGGCAAATTCAGTCATCGCGTGGGATTTCTCTGCAGGCTTCAGCACTGAGGCTCTCGCCCCTTCATCAGCAACTTCCTTCGTGCCTGCACAAGCTCCCTTCCTCTTAGGGCTACTCTCAGATGGCTTCGTCTCCTTTCAACACTTCTTTTTCCTCAGCCCTGTCCTTGTTTCACTCTAAATAAACAGAAGGTGAGAGGCAGTAGCATCGAAATAACCTGGGGGACATCTTTTCAATCTAAAGATACCTTCCGCCCCATCTGGGGATTATTACATACATGAACCTCTCACTATTTCTAGCTGCATTCTGTTGTATTTTTTAAAGAGTTTGGGTATAAAAAAAGCTGAAGATCTGTACTAGATTTTTTTGTGTGTATGGCTGACATCAGCTATTCCTATGACTGCCTACCATCTTTATGCTGATGACCTCAAAAATAGTATTTTAAGCCCACGTCTACAAATTCAATTGCTTGATACACCTTTTCTAACCTAGTCTCACATGATACACCTATTCTCACCTCTTATACACCATTTTTACACAATCCACGCTCTCAAGTTCAATAAACTCATTTATTATCTGTTCCATCAAGTCTATTATCTTTATTTTGTCTCTGTTCATTTTCTAAAGAATATCAGTATCCATTTGGTTCCCCAAGCTAAGAAACCTAGTTACCCCAGCTCTGTTTCTTGTACTCCCTCTTCTTCACACTCCCGACTCCTGCCTCACACACATCAAGCCTGTTACAAGTGCTTTCTTGTTCCCCTCAGGGACACGTCTTAAGTCTCTCGGTCTACGGTAAACCATATCCCACCCAGACTTCTGCAGCTGCTTCTCCACTTCATATTATTCTCCAACTAGTTCTGAGTCCTACAGATTAAACCAAAAAATCCTAGAACACATCACTCACAATATACAAGATGATTTCTTTAGGCCAAAGTTTTAAATAGTTAAATGTTTAATAGGTTTAGAAAAGCAGAACTATCATATCAACCTGGAAAGTCAAATTAATATTAAGTTTACTTTAAAACAAATTGCACTATAAAAATCTCTCAGGTAGTTTGAAGATATTTGTGAAAAGATAAAGTGGCATGTGAATCAATGCAACTTGGGAAACTTGGCATTAGAAAATGGGTCTAAACTCCTCAGTGTAATCCAAGGAATGCTACACACCCTCTTTTATCTTTAGCCCCTCCTTTTTATCCCCTGTAGAATACTTATAAATATCCTCTGTGCATAAGCTTTGCTGCATAACAAACCATCCCAAACACCCCTTCCAACTAAAATAACTTTTCACATAGCTCATGATCCTGGGAATCAGTTGGGTCAGCCTGTCTGGGCTGACACCTGCCTGGTGGTCAGAGGATGGATCTGCTGGAACCTGCATGACCTAAGACGATCTGATTACATGTTTAGTGTCTCAAAGACCATCAGCAGAAGACCAACCTCAGTTCTCCCATGGGTCCCCATTCATCCTGCAGCCTCATTCACAGGACAACCTCAGGGTCCCCGACACAGAATCCCAGGGCAGAAGCACTTTTCAAGCCTCTGCATCTTCCTGCTTGCTAATGTCCACTGGCCCATGCGTGTCACGTGACTGACCCAGCTCAGTGAAGAGAAGGGAGACTCCACCTCTTAACGAAAGTATCTGAACTGTCACCTTGCCAGGGGTGAGATGCAAGAAAGGAAAGAATCTGTGACTGTTTTTACAATCTACCACTCTTGCCATCCCCTACGCATTCCAGGCATAGTCACACATATGCTCACAATGTTGCTGTCACCTGAAATGAACTCTCAACCTCCTCCCATCTTGGAAAATTATAATTTCTTGACCTTCAAGGTTCTGATCCAATGTAGCATTTGCTGACAGCTCTCCTCTAGGCAGAATTAATTATTTTCTCCTATATCCCCAAGATCCCTGTATATGCTTCTATTACATCATTCAGCAAACTGCATTATAAGTATTTATTACGTCTTATAATATCCCTCTCCCTAGATTGTTTTTGTACCATTAGCATCTAGCACAGTGCCTGGCAAAGAACACTCAAAAAATGTTCCCTAAATTGAATTTAATTGAATAAGTTCAGAACAAAGATTAAAGTCTCACTGAAATAAACCCATATTTAAGAGACTTAAGGTACAACTACACAAAGCCCGCCTTATGTGTTAGCAGGAGTAATTAGATCCACCTCATCTAACTTGAAAGGCACAAGAGGGCAGGGTGATGCTTCTAGCCAGAAGAATTTTCCCTGTGGGATTGGCACAAAGCCTGAACTCCCAGCATAGATTATTCAAGACCTTAAAATGTTTTCATGTAATACAAAAAGAATGGGCTCTGGAATCCCTAGGACTTAAAACCTAAAGGCCTGTGTGATCCTGACAATTCACTCAATGTGTCTCTCACATTGCTCTTTGCCACCCATTCAGACCAATCTGTGTGTCAGTAACACAGGTAACACACCTCCCGCCACGTCTGCCACATAGGTAACCATTCATATCAAACCTGGATCTCTTTTTAAAAAAGCAAAAGGCTAAGCATAGTGGTGCATACCTCTAGTCACAGTACTCAGGAGGCTGAAGCAGGAGGATTGCCACACATTCAAGGCCAGCCTGGACTACATGGTGAGTTCAAGGCCGGCCTTCATGGCATAGGGTCATAGCAAGATCCTGCCTCAAAAAAAGGGGAGAGATTCATAAGCAAATGCCCCAGGGAGAATTTTTTTACCAACTGAGAAATGTGGGGAAAGGATAAGAGGAAGAAAAAGAGGAGGGAAAAGGAAATGAAAGTAGTTAAGAGCCAGGTCTGTGACTCGTCTTTATACAGATAGATCAGAGTTCAAAAACACAACCAAGGAAGGAAATTCCCCCCATCCGAGTGACTATTCCCAGTGACACAGGACCCGGGGCCCTGTGTATGATGTTGCTGGATGTCAGTCAGTCTAGAATCAGCATTGATACATACCACTTTTAGACAAGTCTGCTGGGGATATAAAAATACAGAAAAGAGATCACTTTAAATAGTACTCTCATCTTTGGAATGCATGTTCCCTAGGTCTTGTCCCTCCAACATTTACAAGAAGTAATGGTTGGTGAACAAGCTCTTTTCTCCATACCAAAAGATGCATTCCTTAAGTGAAAAAAATGAAATGGACATTACAAACACATGATTCTGAACCTCAAATTGTATCACCTCAAAAGGATGTGTTATCATTGGAAAAAGGTGGAAAAGTTTTAGACACACTGAAGTCTTGCTCAAAAGAAAGCCAAGTTTGCATAAAATATTTAAGCTTCCAAAATCTAAGCAGGAACTTGGGTATTTGTTCATATTTATCTATAAAAACTTATTCCATCATTTTCCCCTGTGATCCTTCACCCCAGCCACCCTGTAAACATCCTCAGTGTCTAAGATTCTGTTTTCTCCACCTACCTAATCCATCCCTTCCCCACCTGCAAAAGCCAGGTGGCAGTCAATAAATGTTAACTTACATGGTTGACAAGGAAATGCATGGCTAGGACTTGCAGATAGCAAATTCAGTGTTTAATTCAAGTTCAGATCAAGACCTCTAGAGACCCTAAGAAACCCGAAGATGATGGTGTCCTCTCATCCACAAATAAACCAAAATGAACACAGTGCTATGGACTAAATTAATATGTATTCCAAATTAATCAAAATAGCCTCTGCTGGCAAAATTTTAGGTAAATACATCAAAGGTTGACCTCCTCCTCTTCCTTTCCCCCCTCGCTATTTTGAGATCATAACTGTGGTCAAGAAAGAGAAAACGGATCTCTGATTTTTAGCACTTGGTCTATTGCCAGGTACTCCAAGTCTGACATCACATCACAAAACTATGTCAAAATACTAATTATGAGTGTGTGTGTGTGTGTGTGTGTTACAGAATATACAAAAAAGGAATCAATTGTTTTCTTCCAAGTTCCAAGTTGCCAGTTCTATTTTGGTATATGGTCAAACAACTTCGCGTGTGATTAGCAGCAGTGTCACACACTGTTTTACCCACTGTTGTAATTGTATTGTGGTTGTATACAGAAAGCAGTGGGCAGCAAATGGTTATCAGCAAATGCTCTGAAAAATGTGAGAGCTAAGATCTTTGCATTTTACTTATTAGACACCAACTTTTGATAAAAGCAACAACTACAAAATTATATTTGGACAAACCTTCCATAAATAATATTCACAGCAGTCACAAAAATCTAGAATGTAGATGCTAATTACAGAGCCAAATCAAAGCCACTGCAGTTGCAACTAAATCTGAAACACTTTCAGATATAATGTGATTCTTATATTCATAGTAGCAGATATTGGTTATGTTTTCATTACATTTAAATAGTTTTTGCTTAGATATTGTTTCAGCTGCTCTATTTCCATTTTTATATTTTAAAATTTGTGTGTGATCTATAAAAGTTAATACTTTTTTGACATGCTGGGGTACAATAGAAAATGTTCAGATGCCTGAGGATTTCAGAATATTTGGAAATCAAAAATTTCTTGCAAGTGACTGTTGAGACACTTTACTCCTGATTCTTTAAAACAGTGAAATTTTAAAAGCCTGTATTGACAGTGAATTGGATCGAGAATGTAAATTTAGGGACTAAACTGAGTAAATCAGTAACTTGTTTTGTGCTCATAACTGAGTGGGCCTCTCTAAGATGGGTCCAGTTTCAAAATCAAAACAAAAAAATCTCTTATGGCTTTGGTCTTCAAGGTAGAGGGCCATTGTGGCCATTTACCAGGAAGCCAAGGGTTACTTGAACAAATAATATTAGCGGCCCGGCAGAATGACAGAGGGCCTTTGCAAACACCCAAGTGGTTTCATCTTTCTTGAAATTTTGTTCAAGAATTCTGATTTGCTCTTAGTCGCATGTAGTCACTAAGGCCAGCAGTGATTGATGTATGAGGCTTGAGCCACTTTTATCAAAGCTGCATTTATTTTAAGCTATTTCATTCTCAGCCCTCTTGCATGTATATGTTCTTGGGATTCTTTTTTTTTTTTTCTTTCTGGTGATGAGTCAAACTGATAGGGCAATTATAAAAGGACTGCACTCTAAAGCGCTACAAAAATAACACATATCTCCTTCCTCACAAGAAATAACTTGTCATTGCCAATGAAATAAATGAGTGTGGAAGCAACTGTCCTAACATAAGGACTTCCACTTTGTTCACTGCCATATTTTCTATTACAACGTACCCCTTACCTTTCAGCATATTTTGCCAGTTTCATTTCTACCCACCCCGTGCAATCTGCAGCAAGCGCCAGAAGTTCTCTTCTTTTTTAAAGGACATGTCCAAGGAGGAGGGGATGAGGGGAAACACATTTAATTTTTCCTGTTGAAAAAGGGCCACTCTGTAGGGCTTCTGAGCACTTTCGCATCATCGTATAAACTGTAAATCAGCACGGATACCTTTATCAGTGGTTAGAAACATGAAATACTTATCAGTAACACATGCATGAAAGATGGTATGTGGATGAGCTGCAAAGCATTCGGCAGAGACCCAGGAATGAAAAAGAAAGAACTTGATGGAACTGTTTTGTGTTTCAATCCTATTCACTTTGGAGTATTTTCTATCCTCTCTCTTTGTTCCATCTGAAAGCGCAACAGACAAACCGAGAGAATGTCAGATTCCTGTCACTTGGTTCCGTCTACGCAGCACACGGTGACCCAGGACGACAGCATATGTACACACAGGGATGCACACGAGTGCATACATACATCCTCGTGTCTGCTTCCATATTTTCCCATTTATGATGTACTCTGATGCGGGTCTGCACTCTTCTGTTTTGACAATCTAAATACTCCGTGAATATGGTTTCACCAGAATCAAGAGTAGTGCTTGATAATTAATTTCTCCAGTCAATGGTCTTCTCCTAATGGGCAACTCCCCTTGGAATTTAGGAGCCAGGACAGCAGACCGCGTAAGTGAGGGAGCAAGACAATTCATTAGCCGATCCTGCAGCAACTCAAAGTGGCGGGCGAAGTCAGCCCCTGCTCTGGAGCTTCGATACTAATGAGAGTCATTGCATATTCATAATCCCAAATACAGTCAGCTTCTTGTAAAAACTTTTGTCACCCAGGCTTCATGGCAAGAGCAAAGCACTGCACTCTTCGTGCCATGGCACTTCCGCCAAGTGTGTGTGAGAGCAAGACTGATTGTTTTGCAACGTGTCCTGACGGGGGGAACTAAAGGATGCTGCCCCAAGGGCCCTGCAGCTGCTCAGTGCCATCGCAAAGCAGACAATCAAAGAAACGAAAAAGGAGGCAGTGGTGGCAAATGTGCATGTCAGTATATACATAGACCATGCATTAAAAAAATCATAAAGGACTCCAAATGAGGTGTTGGTGGGCGTATGGGTAGTTCAGAGTAATTATTTGATAGGGATAAAAACCACTTTCATCAAATCGTTTCTGGAGGAGAGAACGGTTGGAGCAGTAATCTTGTCTTCACACTGCAGCACTGCTCTGGCATACCCTAAACCGAACCAGAGTTCTGGAACTGTCTGAAGTTTTCGGTCAAAATCAATACCACAGCTTAGTGAGCCGAACAACCTCAGCTCTGCCAAATCTGGAGCTACCTCTCATCCAGTTCCTCACCACCTCTTGTGTTGTCACCACCTCCCTTGTTTTACCACCACATTTGTATCATCATCATCATCATCATCATCATCACCATCATCGCCACCATCATGGGTTTCCAGAAGTGAGCCATTTACTGCACCTGCCAGGAAACTTAAGGGGCCAGCTCTGTACCATTTGACCCCAAAATACCTGTCTGTCTGAGGCAGCTAACAGCAACCCCTGAAGTCAACGTGGGGAAACAGAAGTTTCAGCACCCACTTTGAAACATCCTCGCCCCTTTTTTCACCTGCTAGGATGTCTTCAGTGGGAATGGCAGCACACATCCATATTTTTCTGACAGGTATACCAGCTATAAATGACCCATAAAAAATAAATAAAACAGGACAGTGAAAGACAGTTTTCTAAATTTGATGGCACTTGAGTCATTGGAGTTATCTCCAGATGCATAATGTGTGTAAATATCTATATAGCTGAAGACAAGGACTCTTGAGAAGATGGGGAGACAGAGAGTGGGGTGCTGTGGGGGCAGGGTCTCACCAAAGCTTTTCATATCTTAGTCACAGACACACAATCTTTGAAAATAGAAGGGTTTGTGTTTATGATTGATTGAGGTAACTGATTATCCACAGATATTTTAAGTGTTGAGACATTAAATTGTCAGCTCTATCAGTTTGATTGCGGTAAAACATGAAAACATTGACTTTTGTCTAGTTAGAGAAATTTATTTTTCCCAGAATGACAATCCTTTAAGTAGAAGCCAGGCAGCTTGCCAGCTTTCCATGTCATACACTGAAGTTTGCAAATGCAGCCCATATTTTCAAGTGTTGTTCAAGGTTCAGTGAATGGTGCATAGGTCCTTTGCAAACAGTCTTACAACAGCACCCTGCAGTATACTGTGCGTACACTCTGACGGGCTAACAAAGGTGTTTACTCCTATTTAAGGGGGAAAAGTCCCCGCTTTGTACTTAGGCAGTGTATATTAGCTGTGCTCTGCACTTATTTAAAATTTTTCTCAAAAATAAAATGACACTCTTTCGACCACCATGCTGTGATTAATATGTTTTATAAGCCTGAAATAAATGTTCATCATAACTGTCAGTGAGCTGACAGCTTTCAAAAGTCTTTGTTCCCAAAATGAGTAATTTGTCTGATCTTGTTTAAGATACCATATTCCAA
>PVJX010012266.1:0-50878 GCA_004027295.1 Dolichotis patagonum
GTCACTAAGTTGCCCATTTGGGCTGGAACTTGTGATCCTCCTGCTTCAGGCTCCCAGAGTGCTAGGATTAGAACATGTGTATCACCATGACTGACCAGGGTTTCAACCATGGAACGTAAGTGTGCTTCAGTGGAGTTACAGCTCCCGCAGAGTCCTCATTTTTATCACATATTAAGAATTCAGTAGATTCAAGTAGTCTTCTCTTCAGGCAGCCAGTCACCCCCTTTCCCTGAAGAGAATGCATTTCAACTCCCACGTACAATATTTTTGCTCGAAGTTGAGAACTTTTTGCCTAAGTAGTGGTCCCCAGTCGTTTTGGCACCAGGGAATGGTTTCATGGAAGACAGGTGTTTCCACAGATGGTGTTTGGGTGGCGGTGGTTTCAGGATAGATTCTCAAAGGAGCCTGCAGTCTAACCCCTCACATGGGAGTTCATGGTAGGGTTCCCGCTTCTAGGAGAACCTAATATTGCTGCTGATCTGACAGGAAGAGGAGTTTAGGCAGCAATGTAAGCAATGGGGAATGGCTGCAAATACAGAGGATACTTCAGTTCCTACCCCTCTGTTCATCTCCTGCTGTGCAGCCCAGTTCCTGGCTGGAACAGGTTGCAGATCCCTGATTGATTGACTGACTGTCTTTTTTGAGACAGGGGCTCACTATCCAGTTCTGGTTGGTCTCGAACTCACAGTAATCTTCCTGCTCAGCCTCTTCAGTGCTGAGATTGTAAGCATATGCCACCACACCAAACAAGGGATCCCTGATTTAAAGGAAGCACTTTCCTGCTTCATTTTTGCCATATGCAAATTGCCAGCACCATTACTATTGCAATTTGCACCATTGTAATAAAATAACAGTTACTTGGATACAAACTATGTCAGTGATCTGACAACTGGTGGCCTACATAGTGACTGATAGGAAATATATCCATAGTGGACATTTCAGGCAAAGGGAAAATTCATGTTTCAAATAGGAAACATGATGGTAGGGTGAGAATCCTATTCCTGAAAACAGGATGGCATAGGACTTTATTATGTTACTTGAATGGATACAATTAAAAATCTACAAATTGTTTATTTCTGGACTTTCCATTTAATATTTTCAAGTGACCACCAAACTCAAGTAACTGAAACTTCAGAAAGTGAAACTGCAGATAAAGGTAGATGACTACATCTGCTACCTATATCCTGCCAAGTGTTCTGTCAATGACCAAATTCTATCTGTGACCTAAATGACCTTATTAAGGTGATTAGACATTCACTGTTATAAGCTGGTAGTGTTATAGGCAGCTAAGTTGGATAAAAATAAAGGCAGTCAGATAGGGCTGGGCCCTTGACTTGAAGAAGCCAGTGCAGAAGACCAGATACTTTACAGCTGTGGGGGATACTCACTGTGGGCCAGTCCTCAAGATAAAAGATAAAATAAATGCACCCACATCCTAAGAATAAACATCAGGGCTTCATCTTCTAAATAGGTAGCCATAACCTTGAAGAAGCCAGGAGCCTCTAATCCAACCCCTAGAGGCAAAGGCTCTGTTCTATATTCATACCTGCTTGCTAGGTGACTGATTTCCCCATTTGATCCCAATTTAATCAATTTGACCTAAGCAATTATACTCATAACCTTCTTGGTTCATCACAGTTCTGTCCCACCTTGTGCCCAACTTGTGATTTCCCATTTTCTCCCACCTTAGACACACCTCACCTTTTGGTTTTGCTCTATAAAAACCCCTAGAAAAGGAAGGGTCTTTGGCAATTTGATAGGGCTAGGTTTGGGATTCCTTCTCTCTCTCTCACAGACAGAAGCTTTCTTTCTTTCAATAAATATATTCTACTCTTAACCTCTGTTGTTCCTAAAATTCAGTCTTTGATTTTAGAGAACATGAACTTGTATCAGACATCTAGCTGATTGGCAGTGTCTTTCCCTTAATATCAGTAGGATATTGTGTTCAACAATATATTTTTGAGATGGGAAACATGCTGAATAGAGAAGTCTAGTCAGAGGTACTCAGAAAAGAGTCACTAAAACAGAGGTACACTGAAGTGAGGGAGGGAAATGACCCTGAAGAGCTGTTTCCCTAGCTAATCTGCACCACCCCAGCCCCCCTTTCCTCCAGGGAGCAGCCATCACAAGAACATCCCAAATATCCTGAGGGAAGGAAGGAACCCTACCAAGGTTGAACTCCAGTGACAGACTCTGCATATACCAGCTCTTCCTCCCTATCCTCCTTCTCCAAACACTGGGGACCTCCTGCAGCTCAAGGGCATCTCACCAGCATTCACAGCAGGCAAGGGAAGCCCCAGCCCCCATACTCTGGGAAGAGGGAGGATAAACAAGTAATGTCCTTGGATCCTTGCTCCACCCAGACAGGAGTACAAATGTGCACTACCAATCCCCTAGCAGATCCCAGAGTCAATCACATTGACGCTCCGCCTTATCCACCACAGTAAGACCCTCCCCGATGGCCAGGTGCTAGCACCAAACTCTTGAACTTTCCAGCCTCCAGGCCTGTGAGAAACAAATTCATTCTTTTTAAATTACTCATTCTATGGTATTGTGTTATGGGAGCAAAAGAGCAAGACAATGCTTAACCTACCAAATATCACACTTGAACCTAGACTATCTTAAATGTGTTCAGACCACATTCATTAGCTTATGGTTGAGCAAAATCATCTAACAATTTTTTTAATAAAGAATTTAATATTTCATGTAATTTACTGAGAACTTCTATACAAAATAAACAAAAAGCCCACCAGCAACACAGTACTTTGATTTCCTCTGTGATCTTGAGGCAGACTGGGAATTGTGTTTGCTGCTGCTTCTCAACATCAGGAGAGTACGGTACTGCATAGACTTGTCTAGAAAGAGATCAAAACTCATAATACAAAATATGATTTCAGTTGATCACATACTGCTTTTACCTCATCATAAAAACCATAAGTTTGAACCATTGTAAGTTGGGGGCTATGTATTATAATTGTAACTCTTAAGGACTCTCAGTACATAAATCAGGTATACAATGATGCTTATTGGCCACAGAATTATTCATCATCATTCATCTAGTACATGCATGATACTTGGCAGGAATTACTCCAGGATAATGTGAAAGCTGTAATAATATGTAAGAATTTCTATTGCTGTCAGTGAACTCTATGATACTTTGCAAGGTTAGCTCTTTCTTTCCTTCTTTCTTTTTCTTTTTCTCTCTTTATTTCAAAATGAAAGGATTAATTTACAAACCCAAATCTCAACATGGATGTGTATTTTAAATTATGAATACCGTCTCTGAAATTTCACTTTTTAATTTGTTACTCTAGAAAATTGCTTTCTGGACAAGGCAGAATGAACAAATGCTAATGATATAGAAGACCCTAGTTCAGAGACTGGTGTTACAATTTTCTAACACATGAAGTATTTAAAGACTGATGAGACAGTACATTATATCTGCATAGTAATTTAGTTCAGAAGTTCACAATTATTTTATTTTTGATATTAATTGCTTTTGTCTCTCAATAAATGACTCTGTAGGAAGTGAAATTCAATTTCATTCATTTTCAATAATCAAGATTGCTTTGAACTAGCTCAATAACTCTCAGCTCCTCTTGGCCTTCGATATATTGCCAGTGGTAGCACATAAATAATCTGGGTTTTCTTTTTAGATTCGTAAGCAGGGATATTTGGCCTTTGGCAAAATTGCTAAGGAGACAGTTTTCTCTGCACAATAAGCCCTATTGCTCTGTCTTCTGAGAATCCACAGTACTCCTGCTCTCTGTCATGCTCCTCCTTAACCCTCAAAGTGATAGGAAAAAATAAATTCACACTGGTGAGACTTCTAACCTACTGGATTTTGCTCACCCTATGTCCTCTGTCTGAAATAGCCTTCTGCATGTACATCTGAATACAAAGAGTGAGATCATTCACACCAAACACTACCATTTCTACTGTATCTCTGAAGATCTCCCCAGATAGAAAAGCATTTAGCAACCTCTGCATTTCTTTGTTGCTCTTTTAGACATTCATCTCCTCACAATGATTGAGAGGTTATCACATGGCTTTTTCCCTTAGCAATCAGCCTCTTGAGGTTATAAATCATAATTCATTCATCCATATATTTCATGGAAATCTTAGCTATTTTCCTCACCACCCCCCACCAGCTGAATAAATCAAACAATTAATTAATAAATAAGCATTTGGTTTAAGAGAAGTTTATCAGTGAGTTTTAGTAACATACAGTATTTTAGTTTTTCCAGTGCAAGTCTTAGTAACTCACTTACCAGTCCTTTTGATACATAGTGGAAGCCCTGACAAAGTTGTACTAGGACTATGCCTATGTGTCACCACTCAGCCCCCTCTAGATTGAGAATTCCTTGAGGACAAGGACAGAAATCTGCACCAAGCACAGTGTACAAGCTCACAACTCTTCTATAGAATGAACAGGGTCATGGGGCCTGTAATTTCACTAATCTTCTTATCCAAAGGATTAAATATAAGAGGTCACAATGTAAGGTCAGTGAGGGAAAAAGACAAACCCTAAATGTGCCTCAGTTCCCTACTTGATTGATTTAAAGCTTTAAAAAATTTATCTAACAGTCAAAGCAAAGTGACTTCCAAACCCACTAACCCTGTCAACAGTCCATCAACATATGGAACACATGGGCAGTATGTATTGTTATGAGATTTCCTTCTGTTTGCAAGCTCTTTTTAAAAGTGTTATAATGGTTATCCTCCATAGATTACAGGTTCCTACAGGAAAGGACATTTGATTTTTCTTAAGTGAGCTGTAGGCTGAAATGTCAGTATATGGTTTGCATTTATATTTTAAGAACTACCACCAAGTATCTGATTTGATTCAGCTCCTTTTTAAAAGAAAATCTACCATGAACCTGCTAAGCAAAACAAGCTGCTTATGGATGAAGGATAAGGTGAATATAAACAAAATTTTATCCTAATTTTTAAGAACAAAATGCTCAATGTGATTGTATGTGATCATCCAGGAACCAGACCAGAATGTGTTACCTGAGTTGGTCCATAAATTTCTAAGAGTATAAGAATGTATGTGTGTGTGTAAGGAGAGGAGTTCATTCCATAATGTTTACCCAATAGTACTGGCACTCTCTGTGTTACTGTTCCATTAGTGTAACAAACACTTCAGATAATCAAGTTGTATTTTTTTAAAAAGATTTATTTGACTCACAGTTTTGGAGGTTTATGTCCATTATTCATTGCCCTGCTATTTTGGGCTAGTGGCAACACACCATAGTGACAGTGTACTGCAGAGTAGAGCCATCTGTCTCATGTCCAGAAACAGAAAAAGAGGAGGAAGGAGCCGGGGTCCTCGATCCCCTTCAAAACTATGCTTCCATGACCTATACAGGTCCACTAGCACCATCTCTTAAGCTTTCCATTGCTTTCCATCTGTGTCACACTGAAGACCAAGCACTTGAGAGGACCTTTCCGATCCAAACTAAACATTATCCAATGCTATTATAGGTCACACTTCCATGTGGTCCAGGGTGCTGCTATTAGCCCACTTATATAGTCTTTCATTTGCCTAAAACCTATCCTATCTCCCCTTCATCTACTCGAATTCTTTTTCAATGTTTTGCTCTCAACTCACAGCCCAATTTAATACAAATGCCTCCAACTATAAACAATAGCCTGCTAACAAAATTGAATCCAGGCAATGTAGAGGGAAGAGGATCTCATTACGTTTGCCCAGACTGTCTTTTCTCTCAGCATTTCAACACCTACAATCTTTTGTTCCTACAAAAAATTGACTCTGCTTCACCTTAGTACTCCACACTTACTACTTCTGGTTTCTCTTGTCATACTCAAGAAGTCATTAATTTAATACATATATTACTAGATAACAGTCATTAATACTTATTTTTTAGATGGATTTTTTTTAGATACATAAACATGTATCTGGCATGATGGAAGTTTTGGATAAGGTAAGAAAGTAGAATATTGTTACTTTGCAGTCATCTTCATTATTTTTTTCCCTGAAGGAACTTTCCACAGGAGTTAACTTTTAGGAAAATACTTGTGATTAAAGTCTAACCATCTTCTTTTACTGTTGTGTGGCTGTCCAACCTTACTTCAAATTTGTTAACGAGTTTTCACAGGGTTACCAAACAGTAAGAAAGGTGTTACGGTTTGTATCAGATGTACCCCCAGAGTCTCATGCAGTCTTAGGGCTTCTTCAGAGGTGGCTGAATCAGAGTGTGTGATGCTGGGATTAAGAGTGTGTGATTAGTAAATCAGTCCACTGATTGGGTTGTTCTAGTATTAAGGTTCTGAATGCTATCCCCACCCTAGGAGGAGTAGATTGCATACAATATAAGGGACAGGAAAAGTCTTATTTACCCCTTGTTGCTTTTGCTACCTTGTGGGTTCTATGAACTGTTGTCCTCTATAACACCCCTCTGCCATATACTATCCTGCCTTGGAGCCAGACAACTATGGAGTCAAACCTCTACAAACTGTGAGCTAAACAACTCCTTCTAACTTTGTCTTCTTTTTTACTTTGGGTGTTTGGCTACTTTGTCTCAATAATGAGAGAAAAGATAAAATAATACTCAGTTACATCTGAATGTTAGATACACAAAAAATCATTAGTATAGTATGTCCATATATTACATAAGATACATTCAAACTAACATGTATTTATTTATCTTGCATTTTTTTATTTGCTAAAGCTAGCATTTCTACAAATCTATATCATACTTCTTCACGTCTGAAAATTGGATTTTAACTAGCTGGTAATAACTACACTTGCTCAATCTAATTTAAGGTAGGTGTAGCCAATCAACTTTTTTCAATGAAACTGGCATGCGAGCCCTTCCATTTTTCCCTCTTTTAGTGATCACGGAAGCAGATAATGAGATGGAGCCTCAGTTACCCCTTGTCCCTGAAGATCTACAGTGAACAGGGTCTCTTGCCTTAGGCATGTAACACAAGTGACAAATATATTAGGGATGTAAGATAGAGATATAAATTAGTGAGATCTTAGGATAACCTAGCTTTGGATGGGAAAGCACACTGAATCATAAATCATAACACCTACACTTAAATCTTAGTAATTTGTCACTGGTTAATTTTGTTACATTTGGCACATTGTGCCCTGAGTACAAGGATTAGAAGAAAAGTGGTGTTGGTGATATTCTTTCAACCAAAGACTCATGTTAATGAGCACTTATTGAGTAGTTATTTCATGCCAAATTTGATGTTACTATAAAGAATACAAAAAAGCAGCAGGCTATAATAACCGCAGAAGCAAACTAAAGACAAAACCTATAAGAGTCATTAATAGTTTTATTGGACTTAACTATACCTCAGATACTGTTCTAAGCACTGTAAAATATTAGCTCATATAATTCTCATAGTAATCTTTTGGAATTATTATCTTTATCTCTGTTTTATCTGTGAAAAGACAGCCACAGGAAAATAAAGCAGCTTACCCCAATTGATTGAGTCTTCATTATAAAGGTTTGGTAATGATACCAGAGCTACTAAAAGGGAAAGCTGACAATGAGAACATAACCATCAGCCAATATATCAGTCAACAAACCACTTATTTTGCAGATAAAGTTTACAATCACTTTTTGTGGGGGAAGGTATTGAACTATAGCATATGATTTTACCTTCTAACTGATGTTCCACATTTCCATCACGGACTCTTTCAGTCCTGATGTCCTTTCTGTAGTCTAAATTCACATTTCCAATATTCTCTTAGACATTTTTTCATGGTAAGCCCATTGATAACCTATATTCATCACATCCACAAAACTCATTTTTCTCCCCACTTTCTGCTTCTAATAACTTCTCCATTTCTGTGAATTGAATAATCAAGTATATAGTTACAAAATGTGAACTCCAAAGCTTTTACAGTCCTTCTGATCCCCTTTCAACTGCTCTCGAGTGCTTTTCTGTCCCTTCTCTCACATTTCCCATCTTCCCATATTCACTGTCAATATGCTACATTTTTAGATTTTTCTTTCCTACTCTTATTCCTATTATGACACTGTACCACCTTTGTACTCTACTACTACTTCCATTATTAC
The DNA here is from genome assembly GCA_004027295.1 of Dolichotis patagonum. NCBI lineage: Eukaryota > Metazoa > Chordata > Mammalia > Rodentia > Caviidae > Dolichotis > Dolichotis patagonum. The sequence continues at coordinate 8,061 of PVJX010012266.1, forward strand.
ACTGTAAGAGAGAAAGAGAGTGCGCAGAAGAGAAAAAAGCCTGACATGGGAGGGCTGCCAAGAGCAGCAGGCACCCTCTGGAAGCTTCAGGGAAGCACCACGGACTTTATTTGGAATTTGACAGGGGGCGGAGTTAAAGGAGCAGGTGGAATGACGTTTTGATAGCTGATTGAAGGAGCACTTGCGCATGCGCAAAAAGCAGGTGGTTTGACTCATGTGCTTGCAGAAGAACACAGAGGGGGCGGTGTCCAGCGCCAAAGGGAGGCACTTTCCAGGAAAAACTTGTCAACCTTCAGCTGTGCATTTTTCTTCTGACATGGAAAGTCTACCCTAGTGTCCTACTCAAAAGTTGGGTACACTCTTTTCTCACAATAGAATTCCATACAGTGCTCCACAGACACTTGCACTGGAGGAACTTCTATTTACTACAAGGGAGAAATGCTGACAAGAATATTCATTTCTTCCTTGGGTAGAGATCATTGTGTCTTACGACTTGGTCAACTACGAAATGTCTCTATCCTCCCTTCATCCACTGGCTCTAGGCTTTGGGTCCAGGGGCTTGTAGTTATCAACATGCTCTGTCAGGATCAGGTACGTGAACTTTTAGGAAGGTCAACTAATCTGTTCCATACGACCCCCCGTTCCCACCATAGTAGACTTACTGGCAGTTCTCTAGGTAATATAATCAGCATCTGATTCCTATTTCTAAATGTCAAAATGTTTAGAACTGCTAAGTGAAAAAATGTGGTTGATCCCTCAAAAACCCAAATAATAGTCTTATAAACTTTGGTATTAATCTATTTCAAGTCTTTAAATAAATATTTCAAAATATTAACCTGCAGGTTGATCAAGTTCAATATCAGTTGTCTTCCAGGGAATCATGTCATTCTATGACTTTATGTCATTGTGCATTCTAACTCTTCACACAAAATGCACTTCTAAAATATTGGAAAATGCTGTTTACTTCAAAGCTTCAAAGTTCACCTAAAATGTTACATCTTTTAAGCATAAAAAGTTTATCATCTGCATAAATTCTAAGCTCCTTAATGTTCTCTTCTATACCTTTTTCTCTGTACTTATAACAGTTTACCTTATGCTATTTATACTCTTGTTTTATGTTTTCTGAACTGTAAATTCCTTGAAATATCTGTTGTCTGATAGTTTACTGCTCTTAATGAATTCTATCTTTAACATTATTGATGGAATTGAATGTGTAGTTTTCTTTCCTTTTTCAAATGTTTACTTACATAAACGTATAGGGTACAGTTGGATAATTCAATACATGCATATAGTCTATAATTTTCAAATTGATGCAGTTAGCATTTTTATATCCTTTAAACTTCATATTAGTCAGAGTTTTTGCAAGAAAACAGATTCAATGCAGCACACAGAAATTTATAGGAGTAGCTTATAATATTTGCCCACAGAGTCATGTGCAAGAGAAGAGTGCAAGGGAACTGTCTAGAGGTCCAAAGAATCAGCCCAGGTCAGGATCCCACAGCAGTGTCCCATTCGAGTCCCACACAAGTGTGTGTGGGAAGCCACAGACTCTGGATGGAGACTGAAGGATCTATGCTGAAGTCCAAGCCAGCCCAGAGACCAGTCTGCACTGGCAGGCCGAAAGGCTGATGCTGGAGGCCAAAGAATCTGGGCCAAGAACCAAGGGGAAGCGCAGAGCTCCTAATATCTACCCCATACATTAGAAGATGAAACTTAAGGCCCAGGTTAGGCCCACAGCACTCCCAAGAGGGCGACAGTACTCCTGGGCAAAGGTGGAGCTCAGGCCGAGAACACCCAAACTTCTCAGGGAGAATCAGCATATCGTATCCTTCCCTTCCTGTTTTCCCCTTATGCAGTCCTCTTGAACCACACTAACTCAAGTCAGCTGGCCACTCCCACTCAAGCTGACCATTCCCACTCAAGCTGACCATTAATTACCCACCCCAAACTTAGTTAAACTTTTTTTTTTTGTTAACATGCAATAGTTGTAGATAGCTATGTGGTAAAGTATGATATTTCAAGACATGGTCATACATTTATATAGGTAAATGAAAAAATAAAGCTCTATTAACAGTCAAACTTGTTCTTTACTAATTCAGAGACTTACAACTTATTAGTGCAATCTCTCATTCTCTTTTCATTCTCTTATTTTTACACACAGAGGATTTAAAGAGGCTGGGCTCTTGGTTTTAGACAAGAAACATCTTTAGGCAATTCTGCCAATATATTATCAACCCTCCCTGTTTCTTTCATTATAGCCATCAGGTCAAAACTTATTGCCAGAAACACTCTCTTCCTCTTATGTTTACAAATGTTCATAATGACAATCATATCTTTCTATTCCTCCTCTACACATGCACTGTATCTGTGTTTCTTAATATCCTTGACAAGAAGTTTAAACTCTGCTTTATCTCAAAACTTGCTTTTCCTCTGTGATGAGCAGTCATTCTCACAATTCTACTCCTTCCTTCTCTGCCACCCCATCATATTTCCTTAAACATGGTATATCAAAGATATGTATTTCTTTCTTCCTCATCCTCAAAGGGATAAATCCACAGGTTAAGAGGAAATGGGAGAGGAAAAAACAGCAACCAAAAGATGCCAACAAAATATCAATAACTAGAAAGCATATCAGAAACTTTGTAGACCAGAGACAACTAAAACATTAAACTGTAGAACTGAAGAGTAAATGGTATACAAGAACCAAGCTAATTTACAGGAGACAAAGCAATGTACTAATAGTATATGACATCCTTGCTTGTGGGCAATATTTACATAATTCTGTGTAAATATTGAATACTGATTACAGAACTGTGACATAAATATATTGGAAAATATAGACAGGGAAATAAGCACACAAATATGAAAGAATTAAATCTTTATCTTTCATAACTGGATTCCAATAAATGATGTGTAATATTAAATTTTAACATGTGTGGACAAGTAATTTAGAAATATTAGAATGCAATGCAATAAAATTGCTAAAAAGTTAGAAATGGTTGCCTTGGGGGAACAGGAATCAGAGTTTTAAAATGGAGGAGAATGGAATGGTGTCGTTTTAGAGGATTCGACTGTTCAAAATACATACATACAACTCCTTGTCTATAAAACCTCGTCACTTCATTGAGATGTAAAATGATAAAGTTTAAGATTTTTTTAAAATCATGAGCATTTTGAGAAATAATTATTTAAAAATATTAGCTTATAGGTCTCACCTTTGGAATTAATCTTTGTATAAAATATTGACCATTTCATGATGGTTGTACTCTGTTCAAGCTGTTGATTGTACTCTGTGTCTACTATATTCAGAGCAGCTAACCCTACCATAATGAAAAATGCTACCTTCTGGAACTATTTCCTTAGCCACAGTATGAGAGTAGATGGAGAGCAAAAGCTTCTAGGTTTGGTATGTCTACTATCACTCTGATATGCCATTGGATGTGGTGTCACATGAGTCTTGTTGTACTAGCTTGACATATACTTTTCCATCTCTTCAAAATACTTCTTCACTTATCTAGAAATCACTTAGCCTTTGAAATCCAAAATCAGCACTGTCTTGTACAAAACTTCCTCTTCAATTGCTTGATAGTGTTGTCTTTATGCATTTGATTACATCATTCCCCACCAGTTCCTTCTCCATCTATCATTTCTTTTACTAGTCTTTGAGGGCTTTGTTTGGGGGGGTAGGTGTTAGAACTCTAGCATATACATTTTTTATTCACAGTGCCCCAAGTATTTATCAATTTGTCATCTGTTTGCTGAACAAATAGGTTCAGGAAATAGGCAGCTACAACTATATACCTAAAATGTTCATTACATTTATAATAAATTACCCATAGCTCACCATAAGCTTATATCTAAAAGTCAAACCAATGTGAAAATGCAATATGCCTTAATTTCAATACTACATAAGAAGCATGTGGCCTATATACATCTACAGGGCCAAAATACCATAAGTATAGTTCTGTCTTTCTTAATTTTTATGGCCAGTCACACAAAATCTACCAAGTTTTTCATGACAGTTACCACAATTCGAAAAAAAAAAGTATAAAAAGTGTAAATAAGCAAGGATGATTTGCTGGTCTGAACTGTACACACTGTACCATATTCAATGTTGAAATTCTCTGAGCTCTAAGTCAATATTTGGTGAGACTCTGACAATCCTTAATTAAATCACATGAATCCTGAAGTCTGTAGTAGAAGACAAACTTACTCAGTACAGGCATGTTTGAGTCTCCTAAGCCTACTTCCTTACTCCCAGTTCTTGGGGTTCCAGTTTCTCCACAAGATTGCCTAAAATCTTTCACTGTTTATTTTGAGCTTCTTCAATCTAGACTGAATAACAAGATTTCCACAAATGTACTGAAAACTATGGGTCATATTTTCTGTACTAGACTCAATTATGTTATTGTAAAAAAGTGGCCTTCTCTCTCTGAAAAGAATTACAGGGTGTGTGTGTGTGTTGTGTACAGGAATTGAACTCAGGACCTTGCACTTGCCAGGCAGGTGCTGTGTCACTGAGCTACATCTCCAGCCCTGAAGAAATCTTCTTTTTCTTTTTAATATTTTAAAACTATGAGAACATGACTGGATGAAGAATAACAATCAGATAAAAGAGTAAAGAAATCAGAGTAAATGTTTTTAGCCAGAGAAACCTCCATTTGTGTGCTATTATTACAAGAACTGGTAGGGTTGGCGGCACACACACCTGTATAATCCTAGCACTCAGGAGGCTGACACAGATGGCTCACTATGAGATCGAGGCCATCCTTGGCTACACAATCAGCTCAGGGCAGCTTGAACCACATAGTGAGACCCTGTGACAAAAAACAAATAAAAAACCCAGAAAAAATACAAACAAAAAAGAATTATAAACATGTACAAAATGTACTGGAAACACAGACATAATAATTAATATTTTTAAATGACTAAAGTAAATCTTTATAACTTATATTAAACCCTTGATTTAATGAGGATATTCCTTCAAAATATCAATGTATGGTTTTTATGGTTATGTACTGATAAGAGATTGCTACATGAATTTATGAGGATATCCTACAGTGAGAGAAGAATCTGCTTTGTGCAAAGCAATCATCAAGACTCAGCTACTGAGAGGAATCACAGAAGAAATCCAGATGGGTATTTTAGATGGCCCAAATATTGCGTTTACCATTTTTAGATCTAGTTTTTCTTCTCTGTGTAGACAATATTTATTAAAAGTGAAGAGATAAAATTAGCAACTATCCTTTTAGCCTGTATTAGGAGGACACTCTACATAATTCAGTCCCAAAATGCTGATAGATAGTGAGGTGCACTGGGAAGAGATGCCAAAGGAAGTCAGTGGACCTACGTTTAAATTCTTTGAGACTCTCAGTTCATTCATTCATCTCCAAAAGCTGCATGACTAGGAAAGAGCACTTAGTATGGGCTGAACAGATAGTACGATTTCCAAAAAATATGTCATAGCCTTACATTTACCTATGTGTACAGGGGCTCAAAGCACTAAACCCGTGTTCCTTGATATGCTAATGTCTAACGCAGTATGTGTGGAGTTTGTGTGAATCTTTTACATATGCTTTTTCTTTTTCCACTGAATTCTTTTACATAAACTTTAAAAACATTCCTGTAGTCTTTGGTTATGGATTGTGCCCCTGACCTAATTACATAAGTACCTGATGGGCTGGAAAACTTCCAAAAAGTCCTCTTAGGAAAAACAATCTGAAGGGTTTTCTTCCCCTTCCTTTGTAATTACATAATTACTCAGCTGACTAATATGAGTCACTCTGTGCCATTCTAATCTCCCAGGAACAAAATAGTTTTATTATTTTCCTTGGAACTACCTAATTACCCAATGGATAGCAATAACTCCCAGACCCTTTTCAGTAAATAATCTGTAAAGCTCAAGGCTGAAATTCCTCCAGAAATCTTTTCAAATAGAGAACCATTTAGAATAATAAAGTCATTTGCCACATAAGACCCTAGAGTTCTTAGTGACAACTGTGATCTGATGATAAATCACAAAAAAATTAGAGAAAAATTATAAGACTCTGTGCACAGGATATGTTAATGTGGCAGATTCTCCCTGCTGGGTCTTAGGAAATAAATGTTTTCAGCCAAAACAACAGCAGTTGAGGTCATAACAATTAACAAAATTAGGAAGACATATATAAGTCCATACATAGTATATCTATGTATGCATGTATACATGCATACATATATATCCTCCCTGTATGCATCTGCTTTGGTTGACCAAAGATGAACCATTAGCTAAGCTTAATCAACATTTTGATAAAATGTTAATACTACTAGTAATTGTATCTTCTCATACAATGGAAACCTAGTATATTTTGTTTGGAAAGTGTTGTCTTCAAGAATATTAAAGTCTTCAATATTTTCTAAAATTGTGATTGACTTATGGTTATTCAGTCTCTATATATTTAAGGAATAATTTTGGAGATTATCTTGATTTTTCTCTGCATTTTTTTAAAGGGATATGCAAGAAAGCTACCAAAGCTTTTGAAGACATTAGCCAACTCCCAGATATTTCCTAGAGGATGCTCAAAACCAGTAGGTATAGAAGGCTGCTCTCCAGGTCTTTCCTTACTTCTTTCTTTCCCTAATTTCTTATCCCATTCTAGAAATGATGATTTTATAAAAGATTCTTTATGGTCTAGAGTCAAAACAGTTGGGCAGGCTACATGATTTACAAAGCCAACATGCTGGCCTATGTCCTGGGTATGATAGATTTCTAATAAAAACGAATGCCTCTCTATCCAAGCTATTGAACTGCTAGGTCTAATCGTTATTAAATCTGATTAATCCATTTTCCAAGGTATAATAAAATATTAACTCATGTACATAATTTAGCTGTATTTGAAACCATCCTCTATAGTTCCTATCTATTACAATGTTTTAAGAGGGGTATATTAAATTTTATTTTAGAACTAATGAAATTCTGAGTCCAAATAACTTGAGAAGCCTCACTAGTGCAACTGAATTTAACAAGCTGGCAATTTACTGAAGTACTTAATTCAAGTCCATGACAAGGAATTTTGCATTCTACAGATTCACAGCTCACTCTTTTTTTAAAGTTCCATAAAAGGGTTAGAAAATATACATCTGAAAAAACATTCCATCAAGTTTGATCTGGTACAAAAATCAATTCACACAAGGAAGAAATAGCACCATTGTAGAGGGTTTTGACAGTTGGACATGAACAGAGGCCCCATACAATGAACACATGGACACGGTACACCTCAGGGAGTGGGGGTGGGAGAAGGGAGCAAGCTGACTTCACATGTCCATTAGTTTAAACCTCTCAGATACCAACACCTCTTTAGAAGGGCATGCTGAACAACACCCTCCTATCACAGGCCCACTCGTTTTCCTCAAGTCTGTTAACTAAGGGATAAGTCAGCAGCTTACGACTATATTAGAAAATGCAGAACATCTCATTATGTCTTCCAAGGTCACAGGTTAAAAACCTTTCTCCACGAAATGGCTAGGAAAGTTTCTTTTTTCAGAGGCACTTTCTACCCTTGCTATACCAGTTTTTAGACTGATAATTTTCTAGATATGCCTCTGATATTAACCTCTCTCATCAGATCTCTTGTTGCTGCCAGACTAGACTTTTCATATTTTTTTAACTTTGTCTTTTGAAGTCATTGATCATAGTCCATTCCTTCAAAACAAAAAATGCCTGGGGATGGTCAATGATTGCCCTTCAAACTATAAACCTTCAGACATAAACAGGGCGTTCACTGAGAGAAATGGAGCCAAACAGAGATAAGACTGACATCTGAGGAAGGAATGGATCAAACATTCCATTGTCCACTGGTTAATGCATCCTGCAGGTGTCTCCAATATGCTAAAAGAATGTTTCCTATCATTGTAGACTCTTCAAGTAATAGGATACTGGTGCATCAACCTTTGAATCGTGTTGTTTGATCACTTTGATTAAGGGATTTGTGACCATGACTCTGGCATGCCCAGAAGAAATGCAGGATGTCAGCTGTGCTTGGAAAGAATTTAACAGAATATTGAGTAGTAGTCCTGTGTCCTAAATGCCCAGCATGTGCCTCCTGAAAGGAAGTGTGGGTGTTTGCTTTGATGTTCCTATAAATGGATCGGAAAAGTTACAGGTACAGTGCATGATTCACATGGGAAACTCTCAGTGCCAGACAAATGACCTGAAATTAAAAAATATTATGATGGAAACACATCTTCTAATTCCAGACAGAATTCCTGAGTGGCTAGTCAATAGGCAGGTCTAGCCAGTCAGGTGGTTGATCTAGTGGCCCATCAAGTTACAGGAGTGTCAGCCAGGAAGTCAATGAGATGATAAAGGATGAGGTGAGAACAGAAAGTGATCAAAGATCTAAGACCACAGAATTCTTGCTTTCTTGCTTTAAATCAGGAATCAAACTCAGGACCTTGCATGTGCCAGGTCAGAGTTTGTGACTGAGCATTTGATAGTTCATCTGTCAGTGTGAGCTTGCTGATTTCTGCCTAACAATGCAAATTTCTCATCAAAAATTAGGCTCATCACAGTAGAGGTATGTGTCTATTGTGTGCAAAGAAGTCTGTCATATTTTTAAAATTATTTTGTAAGATTGGGTGTAAACAAGGATACTTATTCAGTTATACCTTTGAATTAAAAACCCTCTTTTTATTGTCTCTTCAACAAAAAACTTGAGTACCTATTATTTTCCATATAATAACTTCCGAGAACAAGATGGACCCACTCATTTATCTCTGTAAATGTAATTCAAGCATTTATTATAAACTAGGCACGTGCAGCCATACAACAGGAGTCCTAGTACATGATATCCTAGGACCTGATGTATCAATTTAGATACTGATTACCACAGCAGGACTTGATAAAGGAAAACCCATAGATTTTTTTGAGCCCTTGAATATACAAAAATATACTTCTTTCTTTCCATCATTTTAATAGGCAAAATGAAGTCTGGATATGTTTGGTAGAGTTCTGGGCATTAAGAATTCATCAGTGGACTCACCTGGATATAGTTTCTGACTGACATTTACCAAAGTTGATCTGAAGCCAACTTCTCACATTTTCCACCTGAGGAATAAGACATTAATGTAGTAATCATACATGCATCTAATATCAAAAATGTCCTTAGTCCTTGGAGGTGACGTATGTAACAGAAGTTTGTCAACTAATTGACTAAAAGGATTTTGCTGTTTGAAATTCTTCCCTGGACTTGTTTACCTTCTACTGTTTACCTTGTTGATTCATATTCACTTACTTTACGGGATTTCATTGGATTAAAATTCTAATTTTAAAAAAGAAATAAGAAACCAGGAAAGGTCTGCAGAGTATCAGTTCGCCAGGGCCTGTGTGCTGTGTCATCTCACACATGCTTTCTATTAAAACTACTGAGAAGCGCTTCTGAACAGTGTCAACCACACATTTCCTCAACGAGCCACAAATAAGGTGTTATTAATTCTCACAGATATTCATGAAATGACTGTCTTTTGTTGCATATTTCTAACCTTTAACCATGGTCTTGAGCTTTCCTTTTCCTTTCCCTTTCAGACCCATAGTGACCCATGCTCTTAGGGAGCATCGTTGTAAAAAGATTTAAGTTGCCTTTGGTTACAAAGTCTAATATGCCATAGAGATAGAACTCATCTTGGTGCTATTATAGTTTTTTAAAGGAAAAATCTGTAATGCCTACTTTTCTTCTCTCTCTCTGAATTTCACAATAATAATAAGCTTACTTTCTAGATTCTTTTTGAATCTATTAACTCATCACTCCAACATGTCCTTTCCTTTCTCTTTTTTTGGTTCACTTCCAAATCCTGTTGATAGGAGGCTTTTAAAAGTGTTATTTAAAATGCATGCACATGTGCACACACACACACACACACACACACACACACACATACACATACATATTACATTTTATAAACCCTCAGACCACTCTCAGGTTTCAGGGCTCTGAAGTGTGCTGGTCAGTTGCTGGGTATATTTATTACTATTAATAAATGAGTCACTTTTGTAAGAATGCAAATGTTATGTAGCACAGGTAAAAATGGGCCTGTTAAGAATGACCAGATACATATTTTATTGTGACTGCTAAATAACTATGTCATAGAAGTACAGCTTATGAATTCAACATTACAAAAAGAAATGGATCCTAATATTGTTGGATTAAGTATTTGTTGAAACATAGTTTTGGAGGGTTAAGGCTATTTAAAAAAACAGTACAAAAGAAAATGATCAGGTTAAACGAGAAGAAAATGGAAGCTTAAGCTTTGTGCTTTGTGCCTTTGATGACCACATTCCTGTCTCCACATCAACATATCATGAAACACACCAAATTCACATGCCTGCTCGTTTGTTGTCAATGTCTTCATCAGTAAAGATGAGTGAGGTGTGAGTGACAGTTGAAGGCTCTGCCAGTACACAGCTATGGAGTCTTCACATTCAAATTTCAAAAATTAAAGCAGCAGACAGTAGAATGACAGTTGCCAGAGACTGGAGTAGGTGTAGGAAATAGGGACACATTGGTAGAAAGGGTACACGGCTTCAGTTATGCAAGATGAATTAGTTCTGGAGACTTTACTACACCATTGGAACTATGGTTAATAATACTATACCATAGACTTAAAATTCGCTGAGTGAGTAGATCCTAAAACTTTATGTCAAACACAAAAGGTAATTATAGAAGGTGACATGTTACTTAACTGTGATCGCTTCGCTATGTATATATAAAAACATGTACACCTTAAATTTATAATGTTATTTGCTAATTATACCTCAGTAAAGATAGAAATGCAAAAAAGAATGATTGCATGCTGTTAATGATTAAACTTACTTTCAAAAACAAGTATTTTCACAAAAGTAGCTTCACAAAATGATATAGTACTATCGGCCACATTATACTAGTTTTAAAATGAGAAAAGCACACTCAAAATGGTCTTTAAACCAAATGTATTTCCTTACAAAAATGGTAGAATCATTGGAAAACAGGGTATGTGGTAAAATTATTCCAGCAGACAGATAGAAATGTGTACAAATTGTATAATAAATCAACTGACTAGGCACAATTTCAGAATCAAACGTACGAGTTCTGAAGCACAGTCTGTATTCATTTTTGCTTTCAATTGTAACAGGTAGTAAGTGGTAAGGACAACAAATCCTATTAAAAGAATCAAAGCTCAACTTTAAAAATTGTGAAAATCACCTCAAATAATGGAATGAGGTAGCAAAAGAGAGTTCATCTTGGAGCTCATATTCACACTGATGTGGCCACTCAACTTATCACAAGTAAATTATACTCTTATACTTGCGTTGTTTCATTTGTTGAACATCAAGTGGAACAAAGTAGTTTTCCACAGTGTCCAAAGTGGCTTTTTTTTTTTGACAGGGTCTCACTATGCAGGCTGGCCTGAGCTCACTTTGTAGTCTAGGCTGGTCTACAATTCTCAATGATCCTCCTGCCTCAGCCTCCCAAGTGCTAGGATTATAGGAGTGCACCACCACACCCGGGTAAACCAAAATGGAATTTCTGTATCAAGTGTGTTCTGTCACCAGTCCAGGCCAGGAACATTCACTAAGATTTGGGCAGCCTGAGAAAAACACCAGGAGCCCTGGGAATATCCAGTATGCTTTTACTATACCCAAAGCATGAAGAGCAACTTGGTAAATTTCCACTGATATCACACAAAGATATCACACAAAGTTTGCAATTTTCCAAAAGTTATATAATACCAACTAGTTGTTTCCATATTCACTGCCTGTGTACAGGCTACATAACATAAGCTAAGTCACTGGAAAGAGCAAGGCCTGGGCAAGAAGCCTGAGCCCGCTCATCTTGGTTACCCGACCACACTGTTTAGTTTAAGATCATTTCTCCAGTCTAAGTATGAATTGACAGGTTCATATAACAAGAGAAAACCACATCTGCTAGCCAAAGAGAGACCATGAGCAGGCACTCAGGCATTCTACAGAGCAAACAGCATTTTTATCTGAGTAAGACAACGGCCTTGGTTTTTGACAGTCACAGAATTTCATCTGCATTCTCAGTGCCTTCATCAACATCAATAAAATAACCAAATGCTCTCTTTTTATTTATTTATTTATTTATTTATTTATTTATTTATTTATTTTTGACTCGCTATGTAGTAGAACTTAAGTAGAGCTAGGGAAGGTTTGTTTGGCCATATGATACTTAAAACATAAATGACTGCCAATGTTTAAAATCAGACTTTACATAAATAACTAGATATCCAGTTTATTGTGAGGAATGAGAAGGTTTCACAATATTTCTGTATCAGAATTATTTAACAGGATCATTATAGCACGGGGCTTCCAGGTGTGCCACTCACTTTAGACCCTTCCACTCCTGATATTATTACACAGGGAAAGGTGGGTCTCTCACTGCCTTCGTGTACCATACTTTGCCAAAGTCTGATTGGTGAATTTCAGGCTTTAATTATATTATCTCATCAATTAAGACAGTGATTCTTCTTTAGTAGTTTGTGCTTCCATGTCTGCGGATATAATGTTGCCCTGTGGATTTCACATAACACCTTTATTCATTAATTCTTGTGTGTTTCCGGAAGTTCCAATTCCATCTTCAATTATTTATATATACCTTCCTTTACTCAATTTTAATTAGTTTTATTATCTTATATTAATTAGAGGGCTAGGATAGGACAAAGGCTATCTGGGCATAATCACAGTTCTGAAAAGCTTCATAATCAGAAAGAGAATTTAGAGTTGAGGAAAGTAGCACGGATTCAAATAAAGTAGAAAAACTGATCAAGAATAGAACCTTTGAGCTGAAACACAGACCTCATTTTGAAGATGAGGAAATTAGGATGGTAAATTATATCCCCTAGACCTTGGGGACAGTTACAGGCAGAACTCAATCTCAGGTTTAAACATCAACAACTGTTGGTTTGTTTTTTGCTTTTAAACAAAAGGTGGTAATACAGATCATCTGATGATCTCATTGCTTATCATTCATTCTATTTGTTTTTTGATTTCTAAGGGGAAAGAAAAATCAATAACAAAATTTTCATCACTCAATAAACTCCTCAGACACCAAGTGCTTTCTCTTTGTCAGGCACTGGTTGTAAGCACTATTGATATAACAGAAAGAAAACAACTAAACTCTGCTTTCAAGAGCTCAAGTCTAGCGATGAGCTGTCATTTTGAACCATTTAGGCTTATATGACTCTAGAGGGACCTCGCACCGGCAGCTTCTCCACCTCCCAGGACTGTTAAGACTGTCTAGTAAGACAATAACCAAAAAAAAATATTCTTTTTAAGATCAAAAGCTTCCACAAATATGAGTGGCAAATTTTAGTATTTCAGTGACGGATTCAGCTCATATGAATGATATAACTGAACACAGTAGACTCCATCGTCCTATGAATCACGAAGCATTTCAGTTTACCCCAAACCTGACGCATGCTTGTTTAAAGAATGTTGATATGAAAGAACAACAATAAAGAGCCACATGAAATTCGGAATATCAGGTTTCAATTTTATCAGCATAGAAATATCCAAAATGATTAATTCATTCACCAAAGAGCTCCACTTTCCTCTTCATTTTGTCTGTTGACAGAATTTGCTTTGCACTGTGTCCACAACAGCATTTCAGACTAGGGAAATGCAGGGACAACCTATAACACCACAAATCTCCTCATCTGGCTGGCAGGGCTCATCTGTGGGACATCAGGGGAGTGTCGCACACAGTTGCTTCCCCTTCACAATCTACCTCATGTCAAGATCATTTTATCATCTAGCCAGCTAAGAATGACACATAGTTCAGTTGCCCCTGGACCAAATCTAATTTTCTGCAAAAATAAGTAAAGATTCCCAGCTTTCCCCTACCTCTGCGGAGAAAGCCAAGGAGGCCTCTGTGGTCACACTTGACATTTCTTCTGACTGGAAACTTCTGACAAACAGGACTAAGGAAGACAAAATGCTCATTGGCGCCCAAAGTTCTACCTCCAAATTAACCATAATGAAAGAAGTAATGAAAAAATAGCTTCTTATTCTTTGTGTCTCAGTTTTCACCCCCAAAATGGTTTCTTAGCTTTCCATAATTTTCAATACTGTACAATTTAAATAATATAATTCACTATGTGATGATTTAATGTCATGTTCCCCTAGAATGTGAGCTTGGGGATTGTGTCTGTCTTTTCAGCACTGTGGCTCTACTGCCTGATATAATTCCTGGCATATTGAGGGTATGTATTTTTCAAATTAAAAGAATGAGTGAGTTAGGGAACATATCATTTGAATCATAAATTGCCTCTAACCAGGTTTATCTAAAACAAAATATTTTTCATCATCAAAATAAAAAAAGGTATACCTATCTGTTCCCCACTGTCTTATTTAATTCAGAGCCCATTTTCCACTGGGGTTTGGTCTCAGCTCCAGCCATTTCCTGCTATTACAGCAGGATCTAACATTCTTAGCTTCTCACTTCTCCCTTGCCTCACCCTTCTTTGTTTCATATGTATCTTTCTAATCAAATGCAGAGTAATGAAATATGATACATGATCACATTAGCACAGCTTTATTTTGATGTATTTTTGTCAAGCCTGTACAGACAAGTGGAAAGAGAAGTGAAACAGAAGCTGGAAAAACACTGCCAGAAATTATGTCAACAAATAACTTCAGAGTTTGCTTTCCCATTAGTTCTAAACCCTTTAAGCAAAGTAGCTGCTCCTTTGTCTATAGGTCATAGCCTAAACCTGAATTAGGAGAAAGGCAAAGCAAATCCCTAATAGAACATTTTTCATCCTATACTCTCAGAGATGAGATTTCCTTCTATTTTTACTTAAAACAACAGAGGTTTATTCCTTCCCGTGTTTCCAAATCATATCCAGAGGTTGGCAATGAGGCTCCAGTTGGTAGTTAATAAATCTCAAGTAATGTATCGATCACTCTTCATGTCTTTTTCTATTGTTCTTAAAACATAAGAACTGTCTCATTATGTTAAGGAAAACAGGACAAGTTTCCACACTTAAATGCCAACCAAGGAAAGAAATCCCTGGGAAGCTAATAATGAAACAAAGGTGGTTTTCTTCAGCAGAACTGTGTGTGCTAAATTGCACTTTTATGTGATTTTTAGGGCAATTTGCCACTTTCTTGGCACCACTTCATCACTTTCTTTCAGTAACAAAGAGAAAAACAAGGGCCACAATGACCCATATATTACCACTCTAACAACATATGGAGGTTACTCTCTCTGAGTGTGTGAGGAAGATTTAATAATAGATATTTCATTTTCTTACTTAGAGTATAGCAACTTGAGGGTACATTCTCACTTTCCCAAAGACTTTACTACTCTTCTAGATTGTCCACAAAATTTTTCATCTTTATCACTTGTGGACAGTGGTGTTTCCATTGTGTTCATTATACATTATGATTTATACGTTATATAGACAATTGTATTTTTATATAGGTTCTTTGATTTCCTAAGAAGTTCAACTCTCCAAATATCTACCAAATTTCATCGTCACAAAATGGAGAAACTGAGGTCCAAAGATGTAATATGACTTATCTTAAACTACACAGACCACCGTTACGGCTGTTAAGGTAGGTTATGATTTAAAGTGGGGATAGGAGTTAATAGTCAGGTGAAATTTAACAGGTTTATGGTCAGTTTTAAACTCACTTCCCCCATGTCTGAATGGCAGAAATGTTTGCCTTTAGTAGATTGTTCCATTCCTAACGGTTTAAAAATTTTAAATCCTCAATCTTTGCCTAAAATGTTATTTCATTTCTCCCTTCAGACTTTCTTTCCTAGTTAAGTCCTACCCTTTCAAGTGTTGCATCAAATTTCTCCTGTTTCTAGGAAGCTTTCCCTAATTCTTCCAAATAAATCGAAACCACTGGTACACAGACACCATGTAGTTGTCCAGAGCATTTTAACCACAGTGGTGACTAGATGATGTGTGTGGAATTTGTGATCTATTTCCCTAGAGTATAAGCTCCATGAAGGAGTTCTGTCTGCAGGACTGCAGCTCCCTCCCTGCCTTCCCAGCCCATCCTACGTGCTGCATGAACACTGGTTAAATGGCCTCGTGCTGCAAAGTCAACAAATGAAAGTCAATGTTCATGTTTTTTTCTCCAGCCTTTTGTCTTGCTAGGTCAAGTAAAACATACCCAGCTCATTTTTCCTCTCCCAGGCTAATCCTTTCACTTTAAAAGTGACTTATTCATGAATTCTATAGGAATAGCAGCTTCCTGGTGTTCGAGGTTTTATTTCTCATTTCAGTGTGAACAAAACAGCTGAGGAAAAGCCACTTCTGTGCTTAGCTCTTTCTGCAAAACAAACCTCTCTCCTCCAGTCTTCCCCCACCCCACATTTGCCCTGAATTTGACTTTACCACAGTCTACATTAGGAAGAACAGCAGCTAAACCTTCTTTGAAACTTTATTCACCATGGCCAACAGGGGGAAAAAAAAAGCTGGTAAAATTCCTTTAAAATGCTCTTTAATCTGGCTGGAATGCCATAAATTGCTTCCAGATGTGCACGATACAAAAGTCAATCAAAGCTATTTATACTGACACTCTACAGTCCAAACAATCTGAAGCCAAATGCCATGTCTCCGCTTCAACAAAGCTATAAATGTCAGTTTTGTTGAATTTGGAAAGGTGTTGAAGAGTTCATGCAAGTTTGAGTTCTTGACTCTTTTAAAGCCAGCAGTAATTTTGAAAGAGGGGAATAAAACCATCACACACACAAACTTTTGTTAATCCCCATCCTCGCTGAGCACGCCTCTCACACACAACCTTGAAAGTACTACAGGATACAGGTCTTCTGTCTTTATAAGACAGAAGAAAGGAGCTCTTAGACAGCATACCAAAGAAACCCACAAACTCTGGCCAGAACCCCATACCCCAGCCTGAGCCCAGGCACACTGTGGAGTGAGTTGGCAGGATGGATTACAGTGACGTCTTTTTGACACCCTAGTCATTGCTTTCCAAAGCAGCATGCCACACAAAGACAATTCCCACTATTGGCATCATACTCAGAAAGCGGTGTGGGCACAGAGCCTGAGGTCCAGGTGGCTGGTTTTGGGATTTCATCACTTAGAGATGTTTGTTGCCTCTTTCAATGCAATAATCCTCAGCCTTGTGTTTCTACCTTATTCAGCATCACCTCCCCAGTGCCTGACACATAGGAGGCCATCCAATAAAGAATGTGGAAAAAATGAACACTCAAAGAAAAAGATAACCTATTAGTTTAGTAGTTTTTCTTCAGGCATATACTTAAGATAGATGAATCCAGGCCAGAAGAACTACGTGTTTATATGGTAAAACAGAGCTTGGGATTTGATGTCCTAGAAATGTGGTACACACTAGCACTCAAGTGTGTATGCTTGCATTCAGTCTGGAGAATGCTACTCCAGCCAGATTCTTTGGGTGTCTTTGCAACTTGCCTAAGAGCTATGTACTTTTTCCTTATAAAATGGAGTTTAGTCATCTAACCTGGGGTAATTTAAGGTCATTCATGAAAAGTACCCTTAGTGAGAATGGGGATTTACAAAACTGCATGTGTTGCTGCTCTTGTCACAGTAGGGGGGAGCTAATGATGCTTATCTCACACAAATCCCCCAAGGGTAGTACTCTTCCTTGGTAGGCTTTTCATATAAGCTCTGTAACTTTTTTCCTTCAGACCTAGAATTTCAAGTATTTGAAAAACACAAAAGATCAGAAGTAACTCAAATTTAAAGCCAGTAATTTAAGACCAAAAATAATTCAAAAATTCAAAAATACATACTCACCAATTTTCTCTGCTGGGTGGCAGTGTTTGGGTTAAGATATACTGATTCCAGTATTTGCAAAAAGTAACGTGCTCTGAAGAATCATGTGAAAGACTATGTTATAACATCTACTGTCCTCCAAAGCAGTTCACCATTAATTTACTGAATGGATAAGCACCCTTGCCTGCTATGACACTGAGGCTCACAAATGCCAGCTGGGGTATACCATTGGTTCGCAAGTCACAGACCACAGGCCACATCCAGGTACTGCCTGCTTTTGTAAACTGAATGGTATTGGAACACAGCCGTACCCATTCTTTTATGTATTCTTTGTGTCTTTTTATGCTAGAGGCCAAGTTGATTCACTGCAACACAGACTCTAGAGCTCAAAAAACTCAAATTAAATGGTTTACTCTCTGGCCCTTCATAGAAAAAGCCCATGGGCTTCTGTGTAGACACACAATTTAGATATAGCAAATATAGCATAGTGTAGGCAATTCTGATTTAATAATGGTTCAGCCGCACAATGCTACAAAGGCAAATTCATTCAGTATAAACAATACTTCTAATTTTGGTCTCTCCCCAGGCTTATGATGTGTTGCATAGTGTGCTTTAGAGAAGCTGGGGAGCAGTAGAAAGCCACAGCTCTCAGTCAGTCACAAGATCACTAAGGCAAATAACTCATGCACACTGTAGTGAGTTGTTTAACTGGGATGTTTGGAAATCTAGGTGGATTAAACGCATTTTGAAATTGTGGTGTTTACCAGGATATAACCCTGGCACAAGTCAAGAAGCATCTGTATTTACAAGAATAGGCCCTCAAGTTACACTGCATCTTTTGTACCCAAGTGTTAGCTGTATCATTTCATTTGTTGTAAGTCAGATGAATTCTGTAACTCTCTTAATCTTAGTTTCTCATCTATATATTGGAATAGTTGCTTTATAATTTTTAAGAGAATAAAAAATAAAATAGGTGTTAGATACTTAGCACAGTGCCTAAGAAGGCTTAAATAAATTGAAGCCACTTTATCACTATCATTATCATCCATCAAAATTTCTTTACTTGCAAGGAATATCAGCCAGGCTCAGTGGCACACACCTGTAACCCTAGCACTATAGGACCCTGACCAAGGAGGACTTTAGGTTTGAGCCCAGTCTGATCATTTTAGCAGATAAAGGAAACTCTGTCTCAAAATTTAAAAAAAGGCAAGGGATTATAAAAGGAACAAGTTGTATCATGTACACGTACCCACTTCCCAAGATGACTGTAAGCTGAGTGTACTGCAAGCATATACTTAAAACATAATAAATAAATAAAGCATGGGCTCGACTGTTACTCCTGCCCCAGGATACCATCTCCCTGTCTGATGGAGAGATACTCTCAAGCATGTTCTACCAATTCACCCTTCCACCCACAGCATTTACAGGTGTCTGCTTCCCACACATTCCTCCCAACACTACACATTTTCCAATTTCTCCACCTCTGGAAATCTGATCCAACAATAATTCCAAATCAGTGGGGTTTAAAGGGAATGTTGCTTTTGAATATTCAATAGTGCCTGGAGTTACCTTCTCTGCTTCACTTCAGATCCATGTAATCAATAAATAAGGCAGGCTCATCCTGGGGTGGAATTAACTTTATAAACCAACAAGGGATACTTAGCATTTATGTAGCACTTCAACTAATGACTAGGACTGTCTTTAGGGAAAAAGTGCTGCTGCTAATTTTCATAGTCCACAGGGACATTAACTTTCACTGTCTTTGTTTTACCACTCTTGCATTGGGTATAGAGAAGGTGGAGAAAGACAGGTTTAATTATGCAGACTATGAGTTAATTGAGATAAATAAGATAGTTCACTAATTTACAGATATCTTCCACAATGCAGTTTTAATAGTGGCTATTTTCACCAAAACTGACTAGTACTAAGAGCAAAGGAAAACAATTAGCAAATTTACATAATGGTTTATAGTTTTTTGGGGGAAAAGAAAATAATTTTAATTGACATTCTGTCTTGACTACAGGCTTAGTAGAAGGATATTCATGTTTATGAAAAAATCACTTCAATAGCTTGTATTAAGACAAAATAGCCCAAGAATAATAGTAATTATAATAATAGAATATTTAGAAAAGTAAAATCTATTGATATTGTATTATAGATAGATTTTCTACTCAGGTTAGGTTTGGTTTTCTTTATTTTCAGTTTTTTAGTACTTATATTAATTCCTAAACCTGGAGTAAAACGTTGCAAAAAGAATGAAGACATGGGATTACCTACAATTGTCCTTTTTAGTTATCTTCCCTTACATGGTGATGAAATGAAAACAATAACATTCTTGAGTGTGGCTGATGGGAATAAGCCAGCTTTGGGACAGACAGCTCCTTCCCTGTAACTACTGTGCTTGCTACACAGTGAGGAAAGTACGAAGAGTCCATAGCTAAAAGAAAATTGGAGGTGAACAAAGTCAATGAATGCAGATGAACCCACTTAGTTTTCCCTACATTCTGTCTGCCACTTTATGCCGTTCCCCTTGTATACTTTATGTATCAGCCAAATGTCCATATGCTACAACAAAGGGGGTAACACTAGGTATTTTCATTAAAACATTTCATTCTCTTCCATGGAGAATTTGTGGGAGCAACCAATAGGCCAGGAAGAGAGAGCTGAGCCAGCTCAGGGCCTGCTCTATATTTTTCCACTTCCAAAGAGTTTTACAGTGAGAACAGAGCTGTGTGTGTGTGTGTGTGTGTGTGTGTGTGTGTGTGTGTTAAGTGGACTCAAATTACTCCCACAGCTCTCCATGTGGGTGTGTCTAGGGAAGGAGGTATTGCAGAAGGAGAAACACTTTTGACCTCCAGAGATGCTGGGCAATATCCAAGCACATTTTGGTTGTCATAATTTGAGTAAAGGGTCACTGTTGACACCTAGTCAGATAAAGCCAAGGATGTTGCTAACCACCATGCAATGCAGAGGGCAGCCCCTGATAAAAAAAGTTGTTATGCCCAAAATGTCAGCAATGCTGAATTACGAGCCCCTACTATAACCAGATGTGATGATGCATGGCTGTAATCCTAATATTCTGAAAGTCTGAGGCATAGCACAGCATAAGTACCTTACAAATTTAGTAAGACTATTTATCAAAGTGAAAAATAAAAGGAGGGCTGGGATATAGCTCAATGTGTAGACCCTGTGTTCATTCCCCTCCCCTCAAAAAAAACCTCTACTAATACTCATGAGAACAAACCATTACATTACTAGATAGAAAATTATTGTGAAGAAGTCTACAGAATAAATATCTGGGAATGTGAACATTCAGAGACTGATTTTCTGCTTCTCATCACTTTTGAAAGGGGTAAAGGTTTCTGTTACATAGCAATGGGGATTGAACCCAGGGCTTCATGCATCCTAGGCAAGTGCTCTACTATTCCCAGCCCTGCTATTTTTGAGACAGGGCCTCTTGCTAAGTTGCCCAGCCTGGTCTTGAACTTTATGATATTCTTGCTTTATCTCTTGAGTATCTGAGATTACAGGCTTACACCACACTAGCCAGTGCTGTGTGTGTGTGTGTGTGTGTGTGTGTGTGTGTGTGTGTGTGTGTGGTGGGCACAGGTTGCTGAGAATCAAACCCAGAGCCTTGCTCTTGCTATAGCAAACATACTACCATTGAATTACATACCAGTCTTTTGTTTTATTTATTATCCAACCTATATTTGAGTATCTAAAATGCACTGATGATGAACTAGAAGAAAATATAAAAGTCTTTGCTCTTGAGAAGCTTACATTTACAGACAGAGCCAGGAAGGAACATTTGGTAAACTCTACTGTATCCCAGAACATGACACAAGTCAAAGATAGATATTTAGTAGGTCTAATATTCTCCAGAGTTTTTCCAGAATGCTACAGGATTTCCTCAGAGTTATATGACAAAACATCAAATATTCTCTCAAGCATTCCAACTCTACAAAACACTCAACTTTTGTAGTCCACAATTTATTAATTATAATGACTGCAAGGAGGAGGCAGGATATAATAACATTACAAATTACCAACTTCTGCTAAATTAACCATCAGAACTATATTCCTCATTCAAAAATTTGTTAAATATCTTTGATATCATTAATAAAAGAACATGAATATAGGGTTTAACCTAAACCAAATCTACCAATGAATACAGAATTATATATGGACATGTCCAATTATGTATTGATATGTCTTATGCTTTGGTAAATTTCAGAATTACATTCCCATTTTAATTTACCGACTGAAAAAAAGTAGGCAATATTATGGTAGGGTGATGATGTAAAAAGATAAAGTATTTAGCTAGTGTTGCTGCTTCTTGAGTAATACAGTATTTCCCTCTCCCCAATCTTTCTCCACCACACACAGGCTCAAGAAGATAATAATTATTTTCCAGTAACATAATAATAGAAAAGGTATTGACCAGCAATGCAATCTACTTGATCACCCTGCATGACTCCATTCTCAGCACTGAAAGCTCAATTGAATGGCATGAGATATCTGTCTCTCCGAGGAATGGAGGGCTTTCTGATTGTACTATAACTGAAGGATGCTATTTGTCTTGCTTGACACCAAATTCTATGCACCTCCAAAGTCAGAAGCCCTGCCTCATACATCATCAAGCAGATATTTTCACTCTTGCATGGTTTCTTGGACCTAGTATTCTATGGAAGTTAAATTCAACTAAAGGATTTTTGACTTCTACTCTGTCCCATGTTAATTTTCCTTTCCCATTTGTATGAAATAGTAGTATGACCCTCATTGCCCATTCCTAAGATGAAAAGCAGCACTGGTCAGCTACAATTAACTTATTCACTGGTTTATGGGCCTAGATCTCTCAAAGGATTATCTTTAATACACAAGACAGCCTGGAATGCTAGATGGTGCTTCAGGGTGTCAGTGAAGTGGTTGAGAAATGAGGCAGAATCACATGAAGCAAAGCAAACTCCCCACTGGCCACACATTTGAAAGGCTGAGATGGTTCATCAGCAAAGACCACGGAAAAGGCTCCCATGGGCCATTTATCTATAAATGAAAGTTGGAAATCCTTTCTACTTGGAATTTATTCCCAGGTCACCAGTCTTGAAGCAGTTATGCAAATCAGAGTTGCACCAAACTAAAGACTAACTGAAATAACTTATTTATCTTTGATCCTTGTATTCTTTTTCTTTTTTCTATGAAGCAAATGATCAGTCCTCTGACTCTTCCTCAACAGTGATCTATGATCATATGAAAGTTGGAAAGATGTAAGTGGCACAGGTCCTGGGAGACGGAAGCATTGTGTTTTAGTTTTAGCTGCAGATTGGGACAGGGCTTCTCCAAGACAGTGTTCTCCTTTGGAAAATGATTTCTTGATAGGTACTGAATCTATATCAGCTCTATCTGATTCAAAAAGCTTGCACTGTGAAAATGAAAAAGGAATGAGGATTCTCTCAAGCAGCCCATTCAGGAATATACCCTTCTCAGGCTTTACTGCGGAGTAACAGAAGTGACCCCATCATTAGCTTGTGAAGAGATTATGCCTGGGCTCTTCAGGGCCTGATGTTTCCAGGGGACTAAAGCTGCAGGGAAAGAAGAGTTAGGCAGGGTGGCGTACAGGATGACAAGGTCAGGCACATCTGTAAATCCCAAAGAACTCTGGAATGTGACAAGTAAGAGCCAGTTCTCTCCCAGGGCTTTTCCAGAAAAGGACAGGATTTTCTATACTGCTTTTCCTGAAAGGTACAAGACATCCTCAAAGTTACAGGATGAACCGCTGCAGCTTCTCCTAGGCACAGAAGGAGGAAGGATAGCTGCAGCTTTTCTTTCCTACAAAGAGTTCTCTTACACTAGCTTTCCTCTCTCCCACAGCTACCCATTATCCTAAGACTTGAAACCGCAAAATCCTCCTTCTTCACTTCACCTTCTTCCTTTTCTAAAATCCACTGTGCCCTCCAAATTGATCAGTTTTTCTAAAACCATTTTCCTCTCCCCAGCCCTGAAGAGAACTACGCCAGTATATTATTTCAAATCTTCCCTGGCCCTCACACAACAACTGTGTCCCTTATTGAACAGTAATCTATGGTTAATATGAGAATTCTTAAAGGAAAAGGTCTAGGTGAGGTCCAGGAATACACACTTCCAGAAAGCTCCCTTGCTGATACTACTGATTTTGTGATCTTACTCTAAGAGTCCCTGGCCAAAACAGATGGCAAAATAAAAGAAAGCCTGAATCACTTAGGTTTTTTTTATAACAATAACTTCCTATAAGTTAGCCTGTGCAAGATCCACTTGGAAGCCTTATTAAAACACACGCTGCAGAGATTCTCATTTGGTAGGTCCAAGGACCAGAAAATTTGCATTTATTTATTTTTTCCCCTTCCTTTTCTTCCCTTCCTTGCCCTCTACTTTCTCCTTCCTGGGGACTGAACTTAGGTCCTTTGAATTGAACTACACATCCCCAAGCCTTTTACTTTCTTTCTCTTCTTTCTTTCTTTCTTTCTTTCTTTCTTTCTTTCTTTCTTTTTTCTTTCTTTCTCTTTCTTTCTTTTTCTTTCTTTCTTTCTCTCTCTCTTTTCTTTCTTTCTTTCTTCTTTCTTCTTTCTTTCTTTCTTTCTTTCTTTCTTTCTTTCTTTCATGTGTTAATTCTGAGGTAGAGTCTTGTTAAGGTACCCAGGCTGGGCTCAAATTTGCAATCTTTCTGCCTCAGCCTCCTAGTGTGTTAGGATTACAAACTGTCCCAACATGCTCTACAAAAATTTGCATTTTTAACATGCTTCCAGATGATGCTCACATTGTTTGGCTGTGGAGCATGTCTTGAAAAGTTCTGAATAAGAATGTCAATAATGTGAAATGTGTGTCCAACATATAAGCTGATTATTCGGTTTGTAGATAACTGTATGATGGCTAGAACTATTTTTAAAAACACTTTGAAATAGTTATGAAGGTATATTTGCAGAAGAGTTCAAAAAATCCAGGAGCTGATGAATCCTGTTTTCTTCATAAAGGGTTTTAAGTACACATGTACCTATTTTTCTTTTTAAATGCCCTGTTCAAGAGTACAACAGCAAAGCATCTTGCTGTCATGTAGTCAAACTGTGCAGTGCGCACCGAGGCCTAACCACCAAACTGAAGGCAGAACCCCTTTGGGGCTGTGGGTCAAAATGGAATAATCATAAACTGCCTCTGAGGGTTGAAAGCAGGAGAAGCCATTTTGATAGAAATCTCTTTTATGATATTATAAATTATAAAACACAACATAATTATATTTTTTTCTTTCCAGAAGTATATTTTATGGGGTGACTCTATCACATGTGAAGGACCAATATACACCTGGATCATAGATTTGTGTTCTAAATCGGCTTATAGAAACAGAAAGTTGTGCTTAGCAATTATGAACTAAGTTATAGTGTCTCAGAATTTTATAGTTCAGTCTTTAGAGGCTAGGTTTTCCCCAAATCATCTAATTTTGGGGTATATAACTAGGTCAGGAACTCAGGTCACCTGTCCCCAGGGTTCACTCTTCCCATCATGCTACATGGATTCACATCATCAAAACTGTGTCCTCCTTATCAAAACATGCACTCTGGAAGGATGAGCCAAGAGGACCACAGGTTTGAGCACAGCCTGGGCAGCTCAGCAACTGAGCGAGACCCTCGAAATTTCAAAAGCCTGCAAGTGGGGTGTGGTTCTATATGAAGGCCCTGGTGTTACAGGGTCTGGTGTTGCAAAAAATAAAATGAAACAAAGAACAGCTTTCCCTTCTAAGCTCTCCACTTCTTCTCTTATTTTTGATTCTTCTAGCTTATTTTTTTATTTCATGTTTGTCATTATGTCCAACAGATTATTCCTTTATAATTTTTCAATGAACCAAGCCACTTTTAGTTTTTCCTAAAGACAGATACTTTCCTAGGGGTTACCTAATTAGTGGTATCCTGAATTGCCTTATTTGGCTCTTGAGAGCCCATTGTTAATTTTTCAAGAATTTTGTTTGCTAGTCATTAAACACAATAATTACTAAAAATTAAATTCTATAAACTTATAGACAATAAATGATATTACTAAGGAGGCTAAAAGCTAAAAGTTCATACTATTCCTAAACATTTTGTTACATTTTACTATTATCTGTGTTCATCATGTCACTTGTATCTCCTGTAGCTGAAAGGTGGAATTGCTACAAGATGATGCACTGTGATTGCACCTCTGTTTCTAATGCTTCATTCAGAAAAGTCACGCTGGTAAACGAAATCAACCATGGTGGGAATATTTCTACCAGGAAAGTAAGCAAATACTGAAAAATGAGAATTCTTTTCTTCAGAAAGATATCTGTATAAATTGACGAGCGCATGGCTTATTATGGGTTGGATTGTATGCTAGACAAGTTTCATGTTTTAGAGTTTTAACTACTTGTACTTCAGTATATGATAATATTTGAAGATAGGATCTTTAAACAGGTCATTAACATTAAATGAGGTCCTATGAGTGGGACCTTAACACATTCAATTGACATTTTTATATAGGAAATTTGGACACACAAAGGGACAGCAGGGTAATTGCAAGAGGAAGGAGAGAGAGAGAGAGAGAGAGAGAGAGAGAGAGAGAGAGAGAAAAATACAAAAGGACAGCAGGGTTATTACAAAGAGGAGGAAGAGAGAGAGAATGGGAAGGGGAGGGAAAGAGATGTGTTGAGCTGTAAAACTGGCAATTTCATATGGTTCAATTTAATGTAATTTTACATATATCTTGGGATCCTCCTCCAGTTTTATTAGTCTTTAAATAGATTTTGTAAACAGAGGCTTGTGAGATTCATATGTGCCATTAAAAAATGCTACTTGTTTTACAAAGTATTCATTTGTAGTTTGAAACAGTTGCCTAATTTAAAAATGAGCAAGTGCTTTAAGAACTTTGAGATTCTGGCTTTACTGGAACCCCAGAAAAAAGCAACACTGGGATCCCATTTACCCCTGGGCAGCTTCAGACTGCCTCCACCATGAAGGAGGTTGCTTTGCTCATCTGTAATACTTCCTAGTCTTAGATAGATAGTATCTGTGTGAGTAACCTCTGCAAGGTATAATTTTTACTCTTCCTCCTTCCCTGTTGAATATATACAAAGAGAAATAGTGAATCATCTAGGGTCAAGATTACAAGCCCAGAAAGGTCAGTTCCCTGAAGCTCAGCAAGGCTCTGTATGGTATTATTTGACAGGATACAGGCATTAATATCTGTAGATAAGTCAAAAGAAGAAAGATTCTGAAATCCCAGATAAACTGGTATTACAGTGACTAATCAAATAATTTGCTGAAACCTTCCAATAGTATTTGCTATCATCTGAAAAAAATTACATTGCATTTAGAGTTCATCTCAGAGTACTATGTAGTTAAATGTGTCATAATTACCGTATTTCAGAAGGACAACATCAAAGGAGGAATATACAGGATTTACATATCTTCTTAGATCTTTGCTTGGCAGAGATTTTCTCTATTATTTTCAATTTCAAGATTTCATTTAATTTCTTATCTTGCTGCAGCTGCAATTACTGCCTAATGGCTTTCTACTGTTAGTTAGGTTACTTCTCCTACTATTTAGGGACTATTTTAGGTGGCTTTATTGATAAGAAACATCCTAGGCCTCTTATCTGTAAAGAAGATAAATAGAAATTGATCTCACAGGCACCATTTGTTGCCTAATTAATGTTCATGATAGTCTCTATAATTAGTCTCAAATGTTATTACTTTTAATCATGTCAGTTTATATGGATTAAAAAGCACAATGCAATTGTATCTCTATAGCCCCAGTGCTAGGGCAATTCACACTCTAAAATATTTCCAAAGTGTTCTGTGATAGTTGTACTGACCAATAGTCAATAAACAATACCAAAAAAAGTCATTGCATTTGGCTGTATTGACTAAATCTAATGATCATTAAAAATTAGATAAAAAATGTACTCAGTGTTTCTTGGGACTGCAAAGAAAAATTTACAAGCATTTTATGCATTTCTGTGTTTTAATCATTTTAACTTTCCAATCTGAGCATCAAAGATTCAGCTGTTATGAATATGTTACTTTGCAAATTAACAAAGGAGAACTCACACATTAGCACTTGATAGTCCTTAAGGATTATCTAAGGCCTAGAAGGATTATCTATCTATCCTTCATCTCACAGAATTAGAAACTGACACCTAGACAAAGACAGTAGATTGCCAAGTAACACGCCATTCAAAGTAAACCTCAGTGATGACAAACATCATATAGTGTCACACTTACATATACTCTCCACCATCTCACAAAACACCCACATTGAGATACTACCACATACATTACTTTTAAATTTACTCTAAATTAATTTTTCCAGA
Source organism: Dolichotis patagonum (assembly GCA_004027295.1). Taxonomy (NCBI): domain Eukaryota; kingdom Metazoa; phylum Chordata; class Mammalia; order Rodentia; family Caviidae; genus Dolichotis; species Dolichotis patagonum. The sequence continues at coordinate 36,175 of PVJX010012266.1, forward strand.
TCATTATGTTGTCATTTTAATGACTATTTAGATAGCTGTTATAATCCATTGAGGTTTTACTAGATAACTTTACACAAAGAACTGCCACTCTGTCCTTTCATAGCTGTCTTGTATACAAACATCATTATACTACATTTATATATTTCATGTTCATGACTAACCACAGCTGCAGAGACTCACCCCTAGACTCTAATATTAGTAACCTAGAGCCTAAGTACCTAAGCTCTGGTTTTGACTGGCATGCAGAGAAGGTTAACTGTTGAATGAATGAACTGAATGAAATCCTATCATCTACACATCCTTAAAATGAAGTGAACCTCACCTGTACCAGTATATACTGGCAGTACCCAGAGACACATCCTGAAGTACTTATCTCAGTACTTCATTTAATCAATAGGATGATAAAGCCAGCTGTTATCTCAACATCAGTGAAGAAAGAAAAGACAAGGAAATAATTTTAATTGTTAATCAATCTATTCAAGTGCTTAGAAATTATGAAACAGATTTCTTGATTAAGCAGACCAATGTTGAGACAGTGACCCTAACTTCCTCCCATTACTATGGAGTATGTTCAGCTCCCAAGGCACTGAGGGATAGGTTGCATACTGAAGAAAGTCTAATGTGATAACATCAGCCTATTAAATTAGGCCTACTATGGACTTCTAGGCCCACAGAAAGAGGCCTTTTTAATCAGAAGGTAGAGCTCTCCCCCTGGGCTACTGACGCAGTTTCATGTCTGTATCCAGTGCCCTCCCACCACCTCCTCACCCTCTCCAATTCCCTGTTCCTGCAGTAGCGCAAGTGACTTGAGCAAATGTGACCTCTTCTTCTCCTCTGCTCATTCTGGTGATGACTTCTTGTTGCCTTGAGTATGAAGAGTTTCAAGACCCTACATTTTCAGGTCACTCCTGACATAATGTCTCCATCTCATCTAACTGTGCACTCCCTCTGACTCTCCACTGCTGCTCCAGCCACACCTGCTTCCTGCAACATCTCTTCCCACCATGCTGGCTCCAGCCACTGGATCTTCATATGATGCTGTGACTGTCTCCTCTTCCTAGAGTGCTCTCTGTTCCCTTCTCTCCAAATTAAGTACATCTCATCACAGCAGATCAGTTCATGGGTCAGTTCTGCTGACAGCCTTCCTACTCTCTATTATGATTAGGATTCAGAATGTCCCCCAAAGTCTCATGAGCTCATAGGAGGAGTTTCTAGAAGATTGGATCATGAGAGCACTGTACTCACGGGTGGATTTGTCTACTGATGAATTTATAGCTAATTGTGTTGTTCAGAGGTACAGTCTGGTTGGAAGAGGCAGGTTGCCAGGGACATGACCTGGAAGGTGGTATTTCACTACTTGGTTCCTCCCTTCTCTCGGCTTCCTGGCTGCCATAATGTGAGCAGTCTTTCCTTTATCATGGCCCTCAGTCATGACGTGTTGCTTTGGAACCAGCTGACTGTGGACCATATCACAAGCCAAACAAACCTCTCCTCCTTTAAGCTGTAGTTGTCTGGTATTGTGTTTAAGTGATGAAGAAGGTGAACAAGACACCTTCCTTCTTAGAAATTCAACTAAAACTACAATATGATACCACTATATAGTGTTACCGCAGAATGAATGACATAACAAATACTGAAAATCCCAACAGCTGGTAAGTGTATGGAGGAAATGGAACTCTTGCATTGCTGTAAAACAGATTGACAAAGTCTGTTAGTGATAAACATATAGGATGTGTGATCGAAAAATACAGTGAATGTTTAAATCTTTAAAAATATTATAGTAAAATACATGTTACTATTGATACTTTTCAAAATATTTCTCTTCATACAGACTTGCATCCATTCTTGCCATTTTCTAAAGCAGTTCTGGAAGCCTCCTTTTGTGACACACACTGACAGGGCTGCCTCCATATCCTGGATCTATTCAAAAGATTTGCATTTCTTGGTCATTTTGGTCTTAAGGAAGATTCAGGTGACACAGGGACACATGAATAATGTGGATGAGGACACACTATAATGTTTCTATGACCCTGTCTTTCTGTTGGATGGCACTTGGCAGCAGCATTCACCTCATTTTTTATTATACCTTACAAAGGTACACACAGAAAGGGGGTTCTACGGCTGCTCAAAAAAGTAGCAATAATGATGGGATTAAGCGTGTCTGAAGTGAGGGGGAGTACTTTTAGAGGTATCAATGGCAATGTGTCTTTCACTGTAATAATTTTTTTTTTGGATACTCGGGATCAAACTCATAGCCACACACTTGCAAGGCAAGTGCTTATGCCACTGAGCTAAATCCCTGGCCTTGTAATACATTTTTAAAATTTAAGTATTCACTGCATATTTGATCACTCCTTATACATACTCTGATCTAGAAATTCCATTCCTGACACTTCCACATACACACCACAAATGAGTTTATGTTTTCATATATGAATGTTAGGGCTAGAATGTTCATAGGAGCATTATTTATAATGGACAATAATTAGAGATCACTCACAGTCCATTAACAGAAGAGATAAACTGAAGTGTGTAGAATATTGTATTAACATACTATATAAAATGTATTTATACATAAAAAATAGAGATGGGCCATACAAAGTGTTGATTAGTGAAGAAAGTTAATAAAAATATATGATTCCTGCTGTACACAGTTCTCAAATGGAAATAATCTCTGGTTTTGAAAATCTGTATATGGATTACCTGTCATGTGAGTAATGAAAGGTGACATGTGAGGTTTCTGAGATGCTGGTTGTGTGTTCATCAAAACATAACAGAGCTGCACATTCATGATTTGTTGTTTTTCCACATGTATATTATGTGCTGATAATAATTTCAAACCTATTTACCAAATAGTTAACAAATACTCATTCTTTGCGCTGCCCATCTGTCTCACAATTCTCTTCAGTGCCCCTAGAGTCTAGACAGAAAGCTCTTTGAGGTCAGGAAACAGTTTTTAATAAGCAGTACTCATTATGTGCCTAATTTCGCATGTATCAAGTAACTGATGAAATCGGTGAATGCACATTTTACACCTCCTAGATGTAAATCTATGGTTATTAGCTACTATAATCCTGCGTCAGTAACACAAAGCATGAACCTTGGAAGCCAAGGTACCATGTGCTAGACTCAGTTCTGTAAGGCCACTCATACTTGTCTGGGGGAGTCACATGTGTCCCTGGTTCACCACGGGTCTTTTGGCACTCGCGATAGTATTTGAAAAATTTCAGGTATTCAGTTTTTTGGGATTATTTTCATCGAACAAATGCAACACTGAATTTGAACGCACATTAAAATGGATTAGTATCTTTCCTGTGTACAGCACGCTTAAGTGAATGAAAACACCAGAATGAACCATTTGATTTTATTTTCCCATTCTGGTTGTAATAACCAGAGTATATTAGCCCACTCCTAAAAGCTGCAGTCCATATACCTGCCTAACTCTGGTTCCTCTGCTTTATGCTGTTCATCTTTCCCTCCCATCCCCATTAGCATATGACTGTTCTGGTGAGTTCATAGCTTTTGAGATGGTTCTGAGCTCACTGACAAGGAGAGATCTCAGGGAATAGCTGATATGACTGGAGGGATAGGTAATGAACTGATTTCCAATGATAATATTGTAAATAAGCATTCCATTTTTCAAATCAAGTAGTACCAGGAAAAATACTTAACTGACTTAATTGTAGGAATGATTAAATACAGATTTTTTTCTTCAAGGTATAAAATTATATTTAACTAATAATGTACTACCAGCAGTACTAGTCCTCCTAATTCAAACAATAGTATCAAAACTTTTACATCAGTGCATTCACAAGAAGAGAATCATACTTATGTCACCTAGAAATTTTCTAGGATATCTCATCATACTTCCATCTGACATGCTGTACTTTTAAAATTCATATACAACATGGCACTGGAAAAATATAAGGCAAGTCTCAAGTACTCATTTGCAAAATATTAGGATAGAGGACTTGCTTATTTATCCTCCTGTATTTATACATGATCTATGCAATGTAAGTACGTGCACTATTGCTTTTGAAAGTGATCTTCAAAAGCCTGTAGCAGTGAAATCCAACACCATGTTAAATTTTTTTGCCTGTTTTTAAGACGGCAATTCTTCTCATGTGAATTCTCTTGGTACTCAAAACAACTATTAATAATGGATACACTAGACAAATCTGATTTCTCCAAACAGGATTCTTGATTGTCAACCATGAAACTGCCCCACGCATAAAATGCTTTATGAACAGTTGAGTATAAATCTCTCAAGGACTTATTTTGGGTAAAACTCTCCATATTAATTCATATAAAGGAAGTCACATTGTCTTTTGTAGTTGGAAGAGGTCATCAGTGAGAAAGATATAGAAGAACACTATGATGAGTTTCTCCTGGGTGATGAATGTGAGAGAAGGAAACTCAACCACCTCTTGGCCTAATCCTAAGTTTTGCTGCTGCCTCTGAAAAATGTGGGCCCCATGGAAAGACCCCACAAAACTCAGAGCCAGATGGGTCAGCTTAAGCTAAATAACACCTTTCTACAACAGCCTGTCTTTTCACCTGGGGCACCTTGCTAAGTATCTTCTTCAGTAGGGAAGGAATAATTGTCTTATGCCTCAGCCTCATCCACACTCCCCCTTACAGCAAAAAGCAAAGAAAATGAACATCCTACTTGTCTACCATTTAAGAGAGTTACAAGGTTTGATTATTGTCTGTGCTTCTCTCTCAGAGGCACAGATAAAAGGCCCTGGTATTCACATTCATAGCACATCATTGTGTTCATGCCAATTAAGCTTTCTGAAGCTTCAGCTACAAAGAATTATTTTTAGAAGGTTATAAACCGCTAAGGAACAGAATTAAAGGGAATCTGGTATCACTGCAACCTGCGTACATACTAACTACATTTCCTATGCCACTCCCTGCCTGGCCCCACCCATAACCCATGACTTAAGCCCCTTCACAATGACCTTCGTATGTCACACTCTATTTCTTTTGGACCTCTCTAATGACCATGTGGACATTTCCTCCTTATTTGTATCTCTCAAATTTCTATTATACTCAGATATAGTTCTAAATTTGACTCAACATTTTTAGGGCATTTAAAATATAGAACTTATATTCAACAATAGTAGGCACAAAATTCTTTCTGGCTACTATTGCTCAGTGGACGTTACAGTGAAATGTTTAAATGAGGTCTGACATGGAAACTCTGTGGCTTTAATAAAAAGGTGATTTCCCAGGAGTCATCTATTTGTTGAAACCATTTAACCTTAGAATGAGTTCAATATTTGAACAAGTTCTGTTTTTCCTTCTATTCACAGTTTAAGTAGGCAGTACTGGTAAGCCACTCATAAATACGAACAGGCTTCATTTGGAGTCTTTAGATTTGTAAATGGGTTTGTTACACAAATGCTGGAACTGGATGATATGAGCAGAAATGACTGAAATGAGTTTTAAAATATGTGTTTTTAGGACTTATGCTTGCAAAAGTCTCTTACAATATCCATTGCCCAGAAATATGCTATTTCAAGACAATATAATGAGAGTAGAACCCAAGAGGTGGAAGAAGTCATATAGTTTTCTATATTAGCAAACTCCAGTCTGGGCATAGTGGTTGCTCAGGTCACTGACCCATAGATTTAAAGTTGGATTTTTCAAATTTTCTCCCTTCTCATACAATGACTTTTCTAGTGACACACTATAATCACCCTACCAATCTTAAATGAGTATGATTTGCTCATGTATCCTATGTTTTAAGATACAGAAGTCAATGTCTTTTAATTACCTATTAGCAACAGCCTTTAACCTGAGGCCTACTGTCAAGATAAAATTCTTGATGATTTTTTAAAATAACCCTTCTAAACTGATTTGTCTTTCTTCCTATCTGTCATATCTGATCTCAGCCTATTCAATGAGATTAACAACTGGCTTCCAGTTTGTGAAAGACCAGAGACAGAAGAATTATTCTACTGAACTACCTTATTTTTTTCTAACAACATACTTAACTATCTATGATGGCCTACAGTTGCAAGACATTTGATTTGGCCGTGTTTGCTGTGATCTGCAAGATATATTTGTTCTAGTTTAACACATGTGTGTTTGGAGTTATTATGACACTCATTCGGTCAAATGCTCCACATAAGTCTTTCAAAAATTCCAATCTTTTTCCGTGTGAAATGTCTTAATTCATGTTGCTATAACAAAATATCAGAAATTAGTTGGTTTAGGAAAAATTGAAGTTTATGCCTCAAACTTGTGAATGCAAGCAAGTTCAGGATATGGAAAGGGTGCTATCTTGTGAGGATCTCATAGACAGCACCTTCTTGCCACATACTATGCTGGCTTAACAGGAAAACAGCCTGCATCGGGCCTCTCCTATAAAGGTACTAATCCCACTCACTAGGATGTGGCCTTTGTTCCCTAGTCACCTTCCAAAAACCCCATCTCTTAGCATTATTAGTTTGGGCATTTGGCTTCAACATATTAATTTCAGAGAAACACAAGCATTCAGATCATAACACTAAGAGTCAGAACTAGTCTTTGTGACATCCATTGTAAAATCAAATGATTGGCCCTGATTCAGAAACACCAAGTTTAGTAGTACTTATCAAAAGTGCCTTTTATTCTACCTTAAAGGAATTACAGTTGACACGGTATTAACAAGCTGTCTCCTGTTTCTACCTTACCTCCTGTCATATAGATAATCATTTTTAAACACAAAGGTATTTGATCAAATAGCTGATGTCAAGAGAGTTATCAGGTATACTGCTTTCTTGAATATTATATAAGAATGCTCCAGCTAAGCTAATACTCCAGGGGAACTGTGACCTTTAGATACTTTTACATTTTATATTTGGATTACTATTGATGGCAGACTCATCAAAATGGTAGAATTTGTCTTTATTTATTGCTACTATTATTATTTTTTTTGTAAAACACAATGAAATGACTTACTTAGACTGTAGAAAGATATATCCTGGGTCATAAGAGGTCTATGTGCAAACATGATGAAATTTTCTTTGTAGCCAGCAGAGAAAATCATAATTGAGTTCATCTCTTAGTTTAGAGACTGGGGGTATAGACTCTGAAAGGTTTTGGAGAAAAAAAAAACTATAAAAACACTCAAATATGGATGTGGTAAACTACTTTCCTGCAACATCCACAACAATATATCCCACCCAATGTGCTCTTTCCCAATGTGACCCTGCCACTGTATGTCAACAGATGAATCTAATTCTCCTCTGCCTGCACATGGGCTGCACATGTGATGCACTTGTAACAAATGCAACAGAAGTCAGCGGGAGCATGGTGACATACATCTTTAATTCTAACAGTTGGAAGGTTGAGGCAGGAGGACTACAGTGATTTTTGAGGCCAACCTGGGCTACACAGTGAGTTCAAGGTCAGTCTAAACTTCATAAAGTGAGACCCTGTCTCAAAGTAACAACAACAACAACAACAACAAAGTAATGGAAATGATGCTGTGTGTCCTCTGAGCCAAAGTCAAAAGAGTCCTAACTTCTGCCTTACTCTTTTGGAATAGACAATCCCGCTCAGAATCCAGGGGAGTTAAAGAATTGAATGAAATAGTATAAATAAAATGCTAGTGTCTAGCTATGATCAGTATTTATTACTGTGTGATCCAGAAGAGTGAGAAGAGTATACAATAGGAATTCTCACAGAAGATTCTACCTGATTCCTGGATACTGTATCCCTGCAGCTTGTCATTTGTGGAAGTGGGGAATACACTGAAGATGAGGTTTCTGCCTTCTTAGTGAATGAGGCTGGGAAGGAAGAGGTGTCTCACAACAGAAACTAAGTTAAATTCCCCAAAAGCAAATTACATTTCTGGCACACTTAATCCTACTGTCAGATTATTTAGTCTACTGTACTTTCTTCTGAACGTCTGGTTTATAAAAAAATGATTATTATTTTAACCAATATTTCAATTAGAGAGTATTTCAGAAGTCACAAGTATGATATATGACTATTCCAAAATAGTGGTTCTTAACCTTGGATGATTTCTCTCCTCAGTTGTATCCCACCAGAGATTGATCAAAAACACTTCGGTGGTACCAAAGGGCAGAGGCATGGGTACTGCCAGCACCCCTGGGTAGAGTCCAGGGATGTCACAAAACATTTTACAGATTACAGGGCACCCCCTTGACAAAGAATTATGCAATCCCAAATGTCAAGAGTGCCAAGACTGAGAAACATCATTTCAACGCATCATACAACAGCTTTTCCTGAACATGAGTTAATACAGATGAGTATCTCTTTTAAGAAATGTTTATAGGGCTGGGGATTTAGCTCAGTGGCTTAAGTGCCTGACTAGCAAGTGCGAGGTCGTGAGTTCGATCCCCGGTTCCAAAAAAAAAAAAAAAAAAGAAAGAAAGAAATGTTTATAACCAGAAGGGTTTCAGATTTTTTTATGGAAAAGAGGTAAAACAAAATTTCATAACAAAATAATAGGAAAATGGCAATAGGTAATGCATTGTGTATGGTTATCTTTAAAATACTCAGAGTTCAAGATACGAGCGAAAAAAATTCTCCAAAAGATACTAGACAAAACTTTCCTTCAAATGAACTAAAAGACACTATTAGTATAACTAATTTGTACGTTTTTCTTTTCGTTTTCTTCCTTTTCCCTTTTCCTCATCCTATTTTGAACAATTTCTTCCCATTTCATAATATCTATTGTACCTTACTTTTTCAGTTTTTGGAATATTTTGTATATGTTTAATGAGATATCTTGGGTATGGATTCCAAGTCTAAATCTAAAATATGTCTATATTTCTTACACTTATATGCATAACCTGGAGGTAATTTACATAGTTTGGTTTTTATCTGTGCTGGGGATTAAACCCAGGGTTTTCACACTGAGCTACATCCTTTGCGTTTTACTTTTTGTTTTAAGATATGGTCTCACTACATAGACTGACCATCAATTTGTAGTTCTCCTGTCTCAGTCTCTTGAATGGGTGGGATTACAGGTGTGTACCACTGTGTCCTGCTTATGTAGTATTTTTAATAATTTTGTGAATCAACTTTTATAATGTGGAGTTTTCTACTGAAGCATCATTTCAGTGCTCAAAAAGATTTGAGCATTTGGGATTTTCGATTTTCTGATTAAGGATGATCAACATAAGAGATTTATATGCACCAACACAAATATCTATAAAATATTTTTAACACTGATGCTTGGCCCATTTATTTTATTTTCAAAATTTTAAGTACAGTGTGCCCTACATACTACCCAATAATATCATGTCTCCCTCAAAAAAGACCCACTAGGAAATACTCAGCTTTAAAAACTAGAGATGAAAAATGTCAGCCCCAATTACCTTGCATTACCAACCACTACAGAGTGGCTACCTAACAGGAGAATAAAGAGGTCTAATCTGCTACATGATACTAGCCATCGTCATGGCCAGGTCATCACCATGGTAACCCACTAGGGCTTATTTTCCAGGTAGGTCATATTTTTGGCAAACCACAGTAGTAATACTTTCAAAAACTGTTGCAACCTCCAGGCAGGTAATAGTTTGTCTCACCTAGAATCAATTTGCCCTTGTACAACTCTAAACACTTTCCATATTCAACCTATAAACACCACACACCCATTTTCTTCAGTTGAAGACATTATGAAGGTATTATAGAAGAAATTAATAATGTTGATGAAACATTGCAAGTTTTTGTAGAATGCTTTATCTCTAAACAGCATAAAAGCAAAAAACAGGAAAAACAGTCCACTGGGGTCATCTGAGATATGGTAGGAACAGTTAAGCATAACTTGGTTTACTTTTGGGAAGTCAAAGCACGCTCCTTTGGTCAATATTTATATCATTTATAATCTGCTCTTTGTTCTCACTGTGTGCTAGCCCATCAACTGCTTTAAATTCCTGGGAGTTCATATTCATATGCATATATGCTAAAAGCAATAAATCTACTCTCTCTATGACCAGAAACAGAGAAAATAGCCTTCCTCACTGGAATAAATAATGGCAGAGAGAAGAAATGAATGTTTACAAATTTTAGAGAACATCAAGAGAGGGGCTTTAGGAATCAAGTGCATATTATTCATAATGTATAAACATCACAATACATGAATTTAAGGAGCATCCTACTAAGAAAATTTGAGGGTGTGGGAATTGTGACACATAAATGAGCAAGACAATGACTCCGTTTATTTTACAATTGCTTTAACAAATTAGAAAGATAACATTCCTTGCCCATAAAAGATCCTGTTACTGGAAAGTACAATGTATTTTTCAGAGCTTTCCATGAAACAATATCATCATAAAGCATTGAGAATGAATTTTTAAAAATCCTCTTAATGTTAACTTGTTTAAGTTTAGCTGATCCCAAATAGTAAGCATTTTTAATAAGGTCTTTTGCTTTTTGAGTTTATGTAAAGTATTATGCTTAACATTCATCAGTATTTCTGAGGTGAAGTCATAGTATCATATAATTTTTTTGGCTACAGAATTTTAGTTCTTCAGTATAATGTATATATGAGTCATCTTCTTAATATATACACTATCAAAATGCTACCCTTAAAGTCATAATTTTGGAAAACAGAACTCAAAAAATGCAGACATGTCCTGATTTATAAGCACTTCAGATCTGTTTGAAGAAAAACAATACTCTTTTCTTGGCTGTCTCAGAAATGCAAAAAGGAAGTCAAGATCGACATATTATAATTTGTGGGTTCCATAAATTCCAACAGAAACAGAAGTAGATAGGGAAATACAGCTGTTATAATTTGTACCTAGATGTGCCCCGAAAGCCTCATGTACTCATAGGTGAGGCTTTTTGAAAGTAGCTGGATCTAGGATGTGTGACTATAGATTAAAGATAATGTGATGACTAAATTGGTTTAGCATAGCTCTGGGTGTGCCTAATGGAAAGTCCCATCCTACATATGGGTGGTACAAATCAATAGGTTTGTAGTCTGGATGGAATATAAAGGGACAGAAAGAAAGCAGGCTCGCTGCTTTGCTGCCTTCTGCTTGCTCTGCCATGGGTTGCTGTTTCTCTGTGATACTCTCTGCTTTGCTATCTTGCCTTGGAGCTAGTCGACCATAGACCAAAACGTCTACAAACCGACAGCCAAAATAAATCTTTCCTCTTTTAACTTGTGAGTTTCAGGTATTTTGTCTCAGCAATGAGAAAAGTAAGAAAAACAATAACCAAACAGATGGAGAGGTGAATGTCAGAGGGCTTTATCTGTACAATTACTCCTAAGATCATATCCCATTTCCCTTGGAGTCACACAGTCCCTACTGTCACACTTGTGTTGAGGACGATTAATCTCACCCTCTAACACCAGAAAAGAGGGGATATGTGACTATTCCAGTCCTTTACTGCTGCAAAACAAACCACCCCACAACTTAGTGTCTTAAAACAATAACCACGTTATTGTTCTCAGGTCAGTGGATCAGGAGTCTGAACAGGGTTCAGGAGTGTTGGACCACCTCTACTCCACACAGCAATGGCTGCACTAACTGCATGCTGGCATCTGGGTTCAACAGGAATTTTGAAAATAGATTCCTTTACATGACTGAACCCTTACTGCAGGTGGTCCCCTAGAAAACACCTAGTGTCCTCCTTAAGACACTAATTTTTACATTGTGTCTTATCCTCTAGGCCAGTGATGGCAAACCTACGGCATGCATGCTGCAGCGGTCTATTTGTATCACTGGAAGCTCTAAAAGTTTTATCATCACTGCTCTAGGCCTTCTACAGGTGGTCTCTTTTCTCATGAAAGCTTGAATTACAGTATATGGAGGGTCAAGGAAGAAAAAGAGTAAAAGCAAAATCTTTAAAAAATCTTGACTTCTGGGTTCAGAATGCCACAGTCTGACCTTGGCACTTTCTACTGATCCACAATAGTCAAAAGACCAGTTTTATTTCAAGGGAAAGGAAAATAGAAACCACATCTTAGTGGGGAAAGAGACAAAATCACACTAAAAAGTGCAGGTAGACTTTCAAGCCACTGTGGGGAAAATTTTCACAAAATGATCTAAGCTACATATTATCTGAGAAAAGTGTTCTGTTTCTGCTCAAGTTGATGTTGGGATAGGAAAACACTGCCATCTTGTCACACGTAGAAGGCCTTCCTGAGAATACAGCCAATCCAAAACTGAGAGAGGGAGAAAGGTGGATTAATTCAGCAATACCTTTTCAGCACCTAATCACAACCACATCTGAACTTGATACTAGCCTGAACCTCAGGGTTTTGTGAGTCAGAACATTTCCTGTTATGTTTAACCAACGTTTAGTTGGCCTCCTGTCACATTTTTAGTTTTAGCTGTGTTTCTATCAATGTAGAGAGGAGCTAGTCCAGTTGACTCCACCTAACCTTAGCGACTGGTTGAAAGAAAAAGCTATTTGGCCAGCATTTGGACCCCGTTAGCTCCAAACCTTTCCAATCTCTTTAGCAAAGCAATCTTTTTTTTTTATTTAGAGAAAAAAAGCAAAACAGAAAAAAGGTAGAAATAATACAGAATTTCAAAATAGTAATAATACTAAGAAATCACTAGTTGATAAATTACATATTGCCATCTCAGAAATAGTTGTTCAAGTTACAAAAGCAAAGCATAAAAAGTGGACAGTCAAACAATGACAGTGCAAACCATTCTGTTCAATGATCCAACAAAAACTTAGTAGTATGTTATGTATCTTACACACTTAAATATACATACATTTATATACTTTAGAGCACTTTCCTTCCCTTTCATTTTTAGCAAAGCAATCTTTAGGCTAGAGGTTGTGTTGTCTTTGTTTAGCTTTACTAGAACTGGATAGTTCTTGTTTACCTAGACTGAATGACTCTGAAGTCAATGAAAGGAGAGCAACGAGGGTTCAGGACCCAAGTTACAGGTCAGGCCCCAGGAAACAATACCGAACAAAGATTTTCATGCCAGGACAATGACAGAAACAGGAAAATTAATCATAAAGTTACAAATATGATGCTTAACAATACGAAGGAATAGATCAGGGTAATAGTTTAGGATGTTCCAATGAAACCAAGTGTGTTTCTGGTGACCTTTGTAATAGCAGCATACATGGATAAAAAAAAATTTCATCTAACACCAAATGATCCTTTCAGGGAGCCAAAAATGGTTCCCAGATGCATCTAGGAATATAAGATATGTAGTTCTGAGGTTCTTAAGCAAAAGTAAACTTGAATCTTCTAAAGTTTTTCCTAAACCCCAAGCTAACTTTAGACCTGATCTGATCACTTGGTCATTTTTTTTCAACTTGGTCCTTTCTTCAAGGCAGTTCTGCCTATGACAATCAGGTCTCTGTTGATCTAACTGGGTAAGGACTTAAGCAGAATCAATCAGATCTTCAATACAACTGTGAGTCTCTGCTATATGAAACAATCCCATGGAGTCCCTTTTATGTCCATCTTCCCTGTCTCCATCAAGTATCTGATGTATCTGGTCCAGTCAACTAGTAAACTGAGACAGATATTAGGAAGATTCTTAAATATTAGAAGCTATTTAAAGAGTTTCTGCAGGTCAAAAGAGGTGAAAAGAAAACCCACAAATTGGGAAAAAAATCTTCATGGACAGCGCCTCAGACAAAGGACTTTTGTCTAAAACTTATAAAGAATTAAAAAAAAAAATCAGACCCTCAAAATTCAAAGACCCAATCCAAAAATGGGCATCTGAAATGAATACACAGTTCTCAGATGAAGAAATACGAATGGCAAATAAATACATGAAAAAATGTTCATCATCATTAGTCATGAGAGAAATGCAAATTAAAACCACACTGAGATTCCATCTCACTCCAGAGAGAATGGCCAAGATAGAAAACACTACCAACAAGTGTTGGAGAGGCTATGGGGAAAAAGGAACTCTTCTACACTGTTGGTGGGAGTGTAGACTGGTGCAACCACTGTGGAGGTCAGTCTGGATATTCCTCAAAAAGCTGGGTATGGAAGTCCCATTTGACCCAGCTATTCCGCTTCTAGGCATATTCCCAGAAGAACTGAAAACATCATACAACAGTGATATATGTGCACCCATGTTTATAGCAGCACAATTTGTAATAGCCAGATCTTAGAAACAACCTAAGCCCATCAACTGAGGAATGGATAAAAAAGTTGTGGCATTTTTATACAATGGAGTACTACTCAGCTATAAAGAATGGTCACATCTAGATATTTATAGATAAATGGACACAACTTGAGACCATTTTCTTAAGTTAAATAAACCAAACTCACAAGGGTAAATACCATATAGTCTCCCTAGTATGAGATTTGATAAGAGTATATAAGACTGTATGGTAAGCATGAGTCCCCATCTCATAGCTTTGAAATCTTTCAAAGTTTTCAATCATCAGTTGGAATGGTCTTATCCTGTTTTGTTTGACTATATCATGTGTGATGATATGAACAGCTGTTTTGAAGAAAACAAAACATTATGACAGCTATTGCTGATTTAATATCATCCTTCTTAGAAGTCCTACCATGCTTTTTTTGTTCTACTACCATTGGTTCTATCTATCACATTGTGTCTTATTGGAATTTGAATATGTGTGATAGTTCAAACAAAAAAAATTTTTTTATTGAAAATGAGATATTATAGTACCCATTGATCATTTTCTGTTATTCGGTTCAGAAAGCCCTGTAATTCTTTCACTCTATGCATGGCTTTATACTATTGTGTTATGTTTGATATTATTGTATTTG
>PVJX010012267.1:0-50871 GCA_004027295.1 Dolichotis patagonum
AAGAAAAATGTTTTTATGGTCTTCAAACTCTGTCTTTGCATTGTGAGATGACTGAGGCGTCTACTTGCAGAGCTGGGTGGGGATCTGACCCACGGTTAAGGCAGCAAGGAGGCAGACAGGAAGGAGTGCAGGTGGAGAGGCCAGGCTCCCAGGGTCCATCAGACCTCCGCAGGGCAGGGCTGAGTGCAGAGCCGCTCTCTCCTGCAGAAGTGGCTGTGAGTCCCTGGAAGGTAACCGAGGTGATGGATAGCGTCCTCACCCACAAGGGAGCAGTGCCGTCCTCAGTGCCACCTATACACCGTCCAGCTGTGTGACCTCCAGAATCAGTGGTTCCTAAAGGAAACTAATGGCTAGTGAAGCTAGAGGGTTTCTGCAGGTCTTTCCTCTCTCACAGCATGACTCAATCCCAAGTACCAGGAAAAAAAAAAAAATTACAAAAGAAAAGAGCAATCAATTCAACCTCATTAAAAAAAACCTTTGTGAGAAAACCTATAGCGAAGAAATTATAAAGTACATTTAAACTTTAACAAACATTAAAATGCAACATTTGTTATTCATAATTATTGATAGAATTATTATAAATCAATTCATAAATTAATACATTTTAAAAATGAAGTGCATTTAAACTATTAAAGTACAAACCCAGAAAAATATTTCTAATTCATCTGGCAAATATATTGATAAGTGCTGAAATAGAAAAATAGCTAAGTGTTGAAACAAAAAAATCAACTATAAAAAGGACAAAGACAGTTCATAGACAGGACTCTTCATCCTAGAAAATCTGTCAACATCCCTCATAATAATTAAAAAAAAAGTTGAACCCACACTGTGAGACCTTTGTTCACCAGTTAGTTTAATCAGAACATTTGCCAGTCTGTTGGCAAGTGCTGGGGACACATTCATTCATCACGGATGGGCAGAAGAACCCACACCCATATTGGAGGGGGGCCCTGAATACTGGAAAATAGCTCTCCAAGCTGTTTTCTGTTCCTGAGAATCTCCTTCCTGCAGGTCACAAAATTACCTACCGAAGTCCCAAAGGATTGGAAAGGACCAGCAAGGGGCCCAGTTAAACAAGTAACAGGCGTAACGTCACGCATTTGCCCGGACTGTTAGAGACCTGTGTGCACTGATGCTGGGAATATTTTAACAAACACAGCCCAGGGGTGCTTCACGCTGACAGGTGTGTGGCTACACAATGTGGTCACCTTGTGAATGTCATGGTCCTCGCTGCTACAACATGAGCATTGCTCCCCTTTCTTTCCCTCCGTTTCCTGGTAACCACCAACCTGTTCCCTGTACCTGTGGATTTGTCCGTGCTGGACACTTCATGAAAACAGAGCAGCACCGTGTGTGCTGGCTGGCGGTGACTTCTTGCCCTTAGCAGTGTTTTCAAGCTTTACCCATTTATTGTATGTTGCAAAAGAACCCCACCCCACTGCTAAGGCTGGCCAACACTGGTGTATGGCTGGACTGCATTTTGCTTCTCTGCCCATCAGTTGATGGAATTTCAGCTCTTTCCACTGTTTGGCTCCTGGGAATAATGCTTTGTAAAGGCAAAATTTTGATCCATACGCACGCCAAGCTACTCTAATATACAAAGGAAGAACTGATAGCCTGTCCCACCATGATGGGAACTTGGACACATTTAAACACACATTTAAAAGAGTCTGGTCCAACTAGGAAAGGAGTCAAAAGCTTGTTTAAATCAAATCTTTTCTGGCCAGGCATGGTGATGCACAACTGTAATTCCAGAACTCAGGAGGCTGAGGCAGGAGGATCACTGCGAGTTCAAGGACACCTTGAACCACAGAGTGAGACACTGTTTCAAAAAAATAGAAAAATGAATATCTTTCCAGCTGCATGTACTCCTGGTTGCCTGTCTTTTCTTCTTCTACTTTTCTGTGTAGTTGTATATTTATGGTGATACAGGGGATTGAACCTCGGGCTCCTGAATGTGAGGCACATGCTGTACCCCACTACCCTCAGACACCATTCCCTCTCCTCAGTTTCAGGCCTTCTCCCCCTGCTTCCTCCATGACGCCTTGCCGTCTCCTTTCACCTTGCACATTTTCAGTCCCTCATTTGCCAAGATGCATAATCATCACTGCCAAATTAACTCATCTGGAAAAAATTAAAAAGCAGGCACACCCAAGCTCTACATGAATAGTCATTTTTACCATTAGCTCTTTGCCTGCAAGACAAAGAACTAATTGGAACTGTCCCTGGTCCAGGCCCAAGTGTGGGTGACCGTGAAGCTGGGGTCCTCTCCCAGTCCGGGCTCAGGGGGTCGCTGTAAACAGAGAAGATTAGGCTCAGCAGCAACTGGAAAACGCTTAGCTCCAGGTAAGGTCTGGAGAAGCAGGAAGGCCTGGAGAAATCAATGGTAATGAGTGAGGCAGGCAATTAGGGGGCGGCTAACTGGCTGGGCAACTGGACATATCCTGTCAGGCTCAAAATTATGATACAGTCAGGACACATGCACAGAAATAGTTTCCAAACCCTGCCCCTGGTCCAGTCTGAAATCTGAAATCAAGCAGGTTTCTGATAGGATGTGATGTTAGAATGGGGGGACATAGAAAACAGCTGCTGTTAACCTCCTGGCCGCTCTGCTCTCCCTTTCACAGTCATCTGTCCTCGCGCTGCTGAGCGGATCTCTTTAAATCGTTTTTTTTTAAATTGATACCAGGGATCGAACTCACGACTTTGAGCTTGCAAGGCAGGCACTTACGCCGTTGAGCTAAATCCCCAGCCCCTGAGCTAAATCTCCAGCCCCAAGAGCGGATTTCTTTCCCTACCTTTAGCCAATGTAAAACCTTGCTACCTTTTTGAACTGGTTCTTTGTTCAGAACAAGAACCTGGAAGGAATCTCTAGAAGGACCCCAGTAACAAAGCACACAGTGTACAAACACACACACACACAGCGCCCACGCAGGACCTCAGGTCAGAGCCCAGACACTAGGCCTGCAGGGAGGATCCCACGCACCACGCCTCCTTCAGCACAGTGGCTTCCTGAAGCGGAGGGTCGGAGCTGCAGCTGCGTTTTGATCAGAAGCCAGCACTCTTCTGCTGCAGCCAGAACCCACTTGTTAGAATTTGAAGCTGCACACAGCACAGCCTTTGCCCTCACCAGAGTGCCCTTTAACGGGACAGAGTCACACATGCTTTCTGTGGCTTACCTGACGCCCCACTCTGGGGATGGCAGGGTTGGCACATGCCTCAGCCACTGCCCTGCCCTCTCATCCTGGTCTTGGCCAGGCTGGTCAGTCCTCCACGGTGACACAGCTTGACTGTCCTCCCACACTGCCCCTAGTCCCCTGCTCCCCTCAGTGTCACCCTGCAGCCAGTGGAGAGAAGCCTGGCCTTAGCTGGTTCATGGTCACAGGGGCGCCCTCCTCTTCCCAGGTTCTGTCTTGCTCAGCGACCTCTAACCCGGCAGGGCGACTTGCTCTCCTCTCCATGCCCCAGGCTCCCCGATGTCCGTCTAGAAAGTTCTCAGTCCTCATTCAACAGAGACCTTTGCAAGCTTCCACCGCAGGTCCCAGGCAGGGCTTCAGGTGACACGGCTGGTGAGGGTGGCAGAGGTGGGGTCAGGCCCTTCCAAGCCAGTAGGCCAAGGGGTATGAGGTGGGGTGGGGGGCAGTGGACCAGTGTTGGGGGCTCAGCCCGGGAGAACCAACACCAGCTACACTCACTGAGCACCTCCTAACAGCTGTTAGCCAGAGATCCGAGGAGACGGAGAGCTAGCAAGGGCCCGGCCCGCCAAGGCCAGCTCTCACACAGACGCGGGTCTCCCGGCTCAGGTGACCACGCCTGGGAACAGGAGCTCTTCTGTTCCGCGGGTCATGTGGCTGGCAAGGCACTGGCTCAGTCTTTGTTGTGTGTGGTGAGTCTCAAAGTGTGCGTGTTACATCCTGCCCCCAGCAGGGCCCGGGGCCGTGGGTAGGGCGCAGTTTCGAAGGTGCTGCTTTGTGTAGAGTAGGCCGTCTGTAAAAATATCTGCTGAGTGAATAAGTGAATGACCGAGCATCTGACATTTAAAAAAAAACAGGTCCACGACACAAGGGAAATGAGTCCTACTCCCCAGGCGCGTTGGGTGGATGAAGCCAGTGGGTCCGTAATGCGTCTTGAGGTCTCCCGTGGGGGGGAGGGGGCTGGCTGGCGGCGGGGGAAGCCCAACGGGTTCATTTCTCCTGGCCGTAATGTAAGCATGATGCCTCCTTTAAGTTCAAAGCACCATACAAACAGCAGCGCACACAGGCTGAAAAGGGAAAACTTGCTCTTCCTCCGCAAGCTTGCGCTTTTGCAGCATTTAAAGGGACCCGCGAGCATTGGGCGTGCAGGGCAAAAATCAGGAGAAAAACCCGAAGAGCTAGACGGAGGAAAGCAGAGCTGAGCTGGCCTCGGCCTGCAGGGCGGGACGCCGGCCTCTCCCACCGGCTCGGGGCCACCCAAGCTTCGCACTCAGCAGTTCCTCTGCCGGCCCCACCCGGGCCGAGCACCCTCTCCCTTCTGTCTCTGGGAGAAAATGCTGCTGAGCGCTGATGAAATCCGCCAGGAGATTAAAAATAATTGAGGGCGACCACAGCCGTGCTGTCCACCCCTCCCCCTCGGCGCTGTGGCTCCTGCTCCCAGGATTTGGGGTACAGGGGGCCTGGGGCTGCAGGACGTGGGGCTGCAGGATCACGCCCTGTCCTCCGAGGCTGTTTCCCTCTGGATTTTCCTTCCGTCCATCCCTGGTTTTCTACCTCCACCTTCTCGCTGGTGTTCTTCCTTCTTCTTAGTGACAGCGAGGTCTCTTCCTTACTGCGCCCCAGCTCGCTCTGGGTTTATTCCTGTGTGTCCAGCGGGACCCTCACCCCTGCACCTTGCCTGCTCACAGCTCAGACTCCCGATGCCCAAAGTGTCACCTCCTCTCCGGGAAAGCCCGCCCAAGGCTGCTTCCTTGTCATCCGCCCTGAGCCCCACTAGGAAGCCGGACACCTGCTGTCTTCCCCCAGCCACCGGAAGTCCCACCCTTTGCATCCCCAGGGGCCCTCAGTCGACCCATCCCCGCCCATCTCCTCCTCCTCCAGTGCGGCCTCCCCCTGGCTCCCGCGTTTTAGCCAAAGGGATGTCCTCAAGGACAACCTGATTCTCTTCTCTCCCTGCTTCCCTGGAAGCCCATCTTCAAACTCATTTGCAGGAACTTGGCCTTCACGAGTCCCTTCTTTGGCCTGGCCAGGTGGTTCATTTCTTCCAAAGTCCCTCATTCTCTGCAGAAGATGCGCTGCTATCTGAGTGCCCTCCAACAGAACACTTCCTCTGATGCCCTTGCTCTGTAGCTGGGAGTCAAGGCTCAGTTCTAGCCTCTTAGTGACAGTGCCTGAGGGAGGCAATAAATGTTGCTGAAAGTGGATATTCAGAAACTGAACTAGCATGTCGCTTGAGGTTCCAAGTATTCGAAATCTCTTTCTTCTTACATTACAGGTACGGTGGTTCAGTGCTGTAATTCTGGCCCTTGGGAGGCTGAGGCAGGAGGGTCTCTGTGAGTTGAAGGCCAGCCTGGACCACATAGTAAGACCCTGTTTTAAAAAGACAAAACCAAACAAAAAATTTTGGAATGGTTGCCGGACATGGTAGTTCATGCCTGTAATCCCAGCACTCATGAGGCTGAGGTAAGGCAGATCACCATGAGTTTAAGGACATCAGGAGGGTGAGGCAGGCAGATCACCAAGAAGTTTAGGGACTGCCTGGGCTACACAGTGGTTCAGGGCCAGCCCAACCTACATAACAAGACAGTGTCTCAAAAAGAAAAAAAAAAAATTGCAGTGGGTGAGTGATCAGTATGAAAACTTACAATACAAACGGTTTTCCAAAGTTCCAAGTCTCTGTGTTTATGTGTGGAAGAAATTTTGTGACTTTCCCAAGAACTGACTACAGCCAAAGATAATGTAAGAAGAAAGAGATTTCGAATGCTTGGAACCTCAAGCGACGTGTTAGTTTCAGGTTCTGAATATCCAGTTTCAGCAACACTTATTGCCTCCCTCAGCAGATTAAGTAGCTGTCACCTCCTCCAAGACTAGCAAATAGCCAAGACGTTGGTTAACAAGGAACATCTCCAGCCCATTAACTGAGGGATGGATAAAAAAGATGTGTTTTTATACAATGGAGTACTACCTGGCCATAAAGGATAAACTGGACACTTTTATAGTAAATGGATGCAACTTGAGAATATACTCATTAGTGAAATAAATAAGACACGTGTAAACATTATTTCACTAGTGTGACAAGCTGAAAGAAAAAACATATATGTGTATGTATACGTATATTAAAAAAAGTTATACTACTGATTTCTCTGAGTTTGCTGAAGAGAAAGATTTGTGCTGGTATCATTCAGACAGTTGAATGCAAATGTCTTGTGCTCTGGGTGAATGATTTGGAGATGACAATGCACAGTGCATGTACCATTGTTGCCCCCGATTGATGTGTTTTGAAATTGTTATAGGTTTTTTTTTCTTCTTTTCTTTTTATCCTTCAATAAAGTGGATTTGAAAAACAAAACAAAACAAGGAACATCTTTAAAGAGTGCACCATTTATTCTAAGAACCAAACGTGAAACTCAGATCGCTGGGGCAGGGAGAACCTCTCCGCAGAGGTTTGAGAGTCGCAGTAGAGTCAAGATGTGAGCTCTGCAGCGCTGAGCTTAAACTCCTGGTAGTCACCTCAGCAGATTAAGTAGCTGTCATCTCCTCCAAGACTAGCAAATAACTTTGAGAAAGTCAGGAAACGCTGCAGCTCGGCACATTTCCCATGCAGTGACCGCTCCCAGGCCCCACAGACACACAGGAGACAAAGGTGAAACAAAAAGAAAGTCAAAGTGTGGCTTTCATGGCTCTGTCCACCCTGGGGGCTGTGACCCCCGGTGCAGCGCTCTCTCCGAGAGTCTGCCTTCTCTCTCTCTGTCTGAGTCTGCCTTCCAGCACTGTAACACAGTACCCGAGATGATCCATTTAATAACGGCAGAGGTGCATTATGGCTCACGGCTCCAGGGTTTTCAGTCCGGGTGGCTGCTCGGCCGTGGCTGCACAGTGCACCAGGGCAGGAAGCTGCTCAGGTTCCGCAGAGACCGGAAGCAGAGAGAGGGAGAGAGACAGACCCGGTCAGGGTCCCCACAGCCCCTCAAGGCCCCGCCTCCAGTGATGTCATTTCCGTCCACAGGCCCCGCCCCCAAAGATTCCCCGCCTCCACTCCCAGGCCAGTGACTGCGGTGCAGATCGGTCCCTATGGAAACTGGCAAGTAGGGTCTCATGGAGGCCCTGTAGGTCCTACTCTGGGAGTTGTTCCGAGGACGCCTCGTTGGTTGTTAACAAACTGAAACGTTTCTGTGCTGCTCCCTTCATCCATTTTGACTCTTTGTGGGGTAGAAAATGTTAAATCCACATGTGGTGATGTTGTAAGTGGGGTTTCTTAATAAGGAAGTAGTGGGGCGCTGTGGTGCACGCCTGTAATCCTAGCACTTGGGCGGCTGAGGCAGGAGGATCTCTGTGTTTGAGGCCAAACCTGGACTATATAATAAGTTCAAAGCCAGTCTGGACTACATGGTGAGACCGTGTCTCAAAAGATAAACAAAAAGACAAAAAAACCCCAACCAAACAAAAAGAATAAATAGATATATTAATGTTCAGTATCCCTTATCCAAAAATGGTCGGGATCACACGTGTTTCAGATTTCAGAGGGCTGTTTCCCCAAGCTGGTCTGCAGGTCCTGGGCTCTGTCCTTTCTCCTGCTTCAGCCTTCAGGATTTGCTGGGACCACAGGCACACGCCAGATACAGCCAGCTGCAAGGTCCAGAGTCGAGACCATAAAACCCTTTTGTTTGTCTTTCCGTGATGCCTGTCCTGCCTGTGGAGAACTTTAAAATGGCTTCCATTAACCAATACCATCCATAGGAAGGTGAAAGCCCACAGAGGAAGGGGTGGCCTCACCCTAAAAGCTTCCAGGCTGCGGTGGCTCCTGGCTCCTGCTCAGTGTTCCGGTGCCGTCTCCTGCAGGAGGCTGGAGCAAGAGGAACCTGGGCAAATGCGGCCTTTCATGAGCAAGGATGGTGTGGAATGTTCACAGCTTGGCACTTAGAAAGTACTCAGCAGCTACCTGATGGGAGGCCGAGGCAGGAGGCTGGCAATTTTGAACCTAACCTGGTCAGTTTAGCAACTTAGCAAGATTCTGTCTCAAAATATAAAGAGCTGGAGATGTTGCTTAGAGTGAAAGGCCTGGGTCCAGTTCCGAGGACCACAAAAACAAACAACATACATACCCCAGGAACTATTTTCCAGCTGGTACGCCCTCTCTGGTTGGGCCCCTCTTCTGCCTGCAGTAGATCCACTGCTGCTTAATTCCAGCCACCTGTGGAATCCGTGGGGGTTGGGTCCCTGGACCCCTCCCTCTTGGAGCCCGAAATCCAGGGTGCTCGAGTCCCAGATATCAGACGGCATAGGATTTGCACCGAGTGCATTCACATCCCCGATACTTTAATCAGCTCAGTGACCTGGACACTTGTTACGAGTAACTGCTACCTAAGTAGTTGCTGCACTGCATTATTTAGGAAACAGTGACAAGGAAAACAGCCTACCTGTTTGATTCAGCAGTGTCTGTCACAGTAACTGTTCAGGACAGGAACCGGACCGGGGTGCTGGGGAGCCTGAGCCCTGTGGGTTGGCAGCACGTGATGGCAGGTACCTTCCTGCTAGTCTCTGCATTTGTGTGGATTAGCATGGTGCTCGTTTTGCTTTTTTGGAACTTTCTAGAATTCTTTTTTCTGAATTATCTTTGATCCACAACTGGTTGGCTCTGTGGCTACAGAACCTGTAGGTACAGGGCCCCATCTGTGTGCCCAGGTTGGGCTTGAACTTGCTGCCCTCTTCAGCCTCCTAAATGCTGGGATTATAGGCAGGAACTACCACACCCAGTTAAAAAAGGTGTCTTCAAAAGAACAGCAGAATGGCTGGATCTGATCACCTGGCATCCGTAACACATGCTGCTCTAAGGACAGTTTTGAGGGGACTGATGGGGCCCTGGAGGCGGGGCCGGGGGACAGAGCCTGGAGTCTCCCAGCACAGCGGTCTAGGTGTCACAGAGGTGAAACTCCAGCTCTCTGGCTGCCTGGGCTTGAAACCCACACGGAGTCCTCGAAGATCTTAACGATGGGAAAGTGTTTTGCAGCAAAGCAAGAACCAGCCCATGTGACTGGACGAGGCAAGATCTCAGGCTGATTGTGTTTGGGGTTTGAAATTCCAGCTGTGTCTGTCTTTACGCTTCCTTGGGGCCCTCGCTGTTCTGTGCCTGCCACCAGGAGCACACGGCAACAGTGTGGGGGCTGTTTTCCATCACCAGGTCGTCTGAGGGGTGCCGAGTGGGGGCCCTGGGCATCGTGTGGGGCTGGGGACCAGGAGGGGCACGGCTGGCTGGCTGCAGGCACAGAGAAGTGGGACGTGGACGTGGGACAGAAAATGACCTTATATCCACAGACACAGAGGGTAACGCAGCAGGCACCTGTGGGTCCGTGTGGACCAACCGATCCTGCAGCTCTGGGGAACCTCGATGTACCCCTGGATGGTGGCGGAGCCCGAGCCACAGGTGGGAGCTGCCTCACAGCTTGCACTGTCCCTGGCTGGAGGGGCAGCACTGTCCTGCAGTCTGCGGCCCAGATGTGCAGAGGGGAGGCCCGAGCCGGTGGCCAGCTGGGCACTTTCCCTGTCACAGACAATCCCAGGGAGATGCGGGACAGTGGAAGGTGGGGGCTGGGGCTGAGACCAGCAGCTGAGGCCACGTGTGCTGCCCTGCGCTGGCCTCTGTACCTGTCACCTCCACCCAGCTCCAGCTGCCGAAGCCCCTGCCTCCCGGAGTCTGGAAACTGAACAGCAGAGCCAAGTGCTGCCCGGTCAACCACCACTGCCTTCCCTCCTTGGGCACTGATGCGGTCACCTTTCCTGAGTGCCAGGGTGGAACTGGGTCCTCGTGTGCCAGGCAGGTGCTGTGCCATGGGGCTGCACCCCAGTGCACAAGACACCCTTGTGTTTTTGCTGTCATTTTGGCTCTTTGTTTGTTTTTTGAGACAGGGTCTTGCTATGTGCCCCAGGCCAGCCTGGAGCACATTATACTGGGCTAAACTTCACAATGCTCCTGCCTCAGCCTCCCAGCACCCCACCTGGTTCATGAGCTGCTGCTTAGAGACCCACTCCGTGGAGTCTGGCTGGAGGCTGTGGCAGGTTTGAAAGCTAGAGTAACTTTACAGTAAAGGCAAGCTTACAAGCCTTAGGTTCCATCACCCACAGCCAAGCTCCCTCCAATAACAAAACGAAAGACAAGAAGCCCAGGAAAAAGGAAGCTGAGGAAAACCACCAGCAGCCATGCAGCCCATTGCCTGTGATGTTTCACAGGTATTCCACATCGAACTACTGCTACGCTGTTGTCACACTGTCTTTTGAATCCAGGGTGTGCCTTGCACTGGCCGGGTGGCAGGGACAGCTATCCCGACAGTGTACTTAGCAGCTCAGCATTTTCCTCGACAGATGGGGAAACTGAGACCCACAAGGTGGACGAGCGCTGGACCTACTCCAGGGCTCTTCAGACGTCGGTCTCTGCCGCTCTTGTTGCTTTATTGAAGTACTGAGTTACTCTAGAGCAAAACAACTCGCAGTTCTTCAGCGATCACAAAAAACACCAGCTGCAAAGCAGTCGGCAGCCGGCGCGGGCCGCGGCGCCCCCTAGCGGCGGAGCGCGAGGCAGCACCACAACCGCGCGCAGCAGCTGCGCTTTCTTGCCCGACCTCGGATCCAGCCCGTGCGCAGCTCTGTCTAGCGCAGTACCGGAGCCCTTTCCTGCTGTCTTGGAATCTAGCGTTGCTGCGGCTGAGACACGCTTCTGTCCATTGAGCTAATAAATTGCCTTCTTTGTTTAAAAAACAATAAGCTGTCTGACCAGATGATTCGTGCAAAAAGCAGACCTGACTTGTGTGATCACTGGCACTCAATCCCATCCCCAGCACTATTGATAAACAATAAAATAGTAATTCCAACTGACTCCTTGTTGTTTTATAGGCCTTTTTCTCAACTGTTCATGTTACACACACGAATGTAACATAGGATGTGTGGCTATCTTCTCCTGTGTTGTGATCCACGAGGAATTCATTAGTTGGATGATAATCAAATGGTCTTAAGTGGCCAAAATCAAACTATGACTCATTATTATCTTGACGCAGTTTGAGTAAGGAGGCTGAGGCAGGGAACAGCACTGGCCCCAGCCCTGACTCCGGGGGTCATGGATGTGCACAGGTGGGTGCAGGCGTGCAAACCACCCCGCAGCAACTCACCCCTTTTTGTGAACCACAGCGCTGCTTCAGATGCAGCCATTGCACCATCTTTGCGTAGAAAGACAACACATATTCATTTAAGTATTTTTTGGGATGTGCTAGGTTTCAGGCAGGACTCCAGGTGCTGGGGTACAAAACCACCAGGACGAACCCTGCCCGGCAGAGCTTACACCCTGGCCGGAGCGGGAGGGGCGCTGGGGAAGACAGTGGCGGAGCTGGGCTGGCAGGCTGCTGCGCTTGCCAGGAGACCTGGGGAAGGACGTGGGGCAAGGGGAGGAGGAGGCCGGGGCATTTCAGGGCTCTCTGTGGGACACCACATGTTAGCAGAACCTCAGATCTGGCAGAACTGAGAAGTCTATGGGCATTCGCTCAACATGGAAATTCTCTAACTTCACCCACGAGGGGCGCCTGAATTTCAAAGCCCAAGGACAGTGCTGACCAGCTCTTCCTTGCTGGGACTAAGCACCCAAGATGGGGCCCACAGTGGGCCCCTCACTCCGGCTCGGCCTGTGCCTGGACGCAGAGAGGAGCAAGGTCCCAATGCTTGCAGCTGGCAGCACCCCCAGCTGGAGTCTTCGTCACATGACCTTTGGAGGCCATTTCAATCCAAGCCCTAAGGGCACTGGGAATGACTGCCCCGCTGGGCCAGAACCCAGAACCAGTTCTGCCTAGACCCACACTTACCTGGCACAAACCTTCACAGAAAGGCTGCAAGGTCCCTGTGCCCACGCAGCCACCGCACACTCCACGGTGCCAGGTCCCAGACCAGCACTCTGCCTTCCTTCCACCCCCCAGTCCCTGACCCGCCCCACAGCGCCCCTCAAAACTCACGCCGAGGCAGCAAAAAGCCCGCACCCCACTTGTGACTTCTCAGTGGGCCCCTGCTCCCCACGGTCACCTGAAATGTCTAAACTTTACTTTCACCAGCAGCCAGAGGAATCTTTGATTCCACCTTTGTTTTCTGGCCAAAGGACCGTGAAGTCACAGCACGGGAACAGGGCAGGTCCAGGGGAGGGGCCGGCCAGGCTCCTACCACAGGACGAGTAGGAAGGCTCACGGCAAGGAGGTGCGGACAAGACGCCTGCTGCTCAGGGCCAAGGCTTCCAGGCGCCTCCAGTCCTGTTCCTTTCCGTGAGAGACCACGCTGAAGATGACCAGGGGTGCACCAGAACCCAGGACCCACGCTGGAGCAGAGCTCAGGGCCGCCCCTGGGCCTCCCTCTACCCTGCTGAACACAGTTCTGTCCCCAGCCCGCCTTCCCCGCGATGAGAATGACGGCGGCACAGAGAGGCCCGCCAAGCCAGGAAGGAAGGACCGACTGGACTTCTCTTGGGTGACTTTCAGGAGCAACCACCTCATGGGGAGTACGAGAAAACGGACAGGATGGAAAAGCGGACACGTGCAACACCGCACGAGTGTGACCCGCCTGTGGCCAGAAAGGCTAAACCAGGAGCAGCTCAGATTATTAGTGGGGACAGCGCTTCCGGAGCTGAGTTAACAAGGGCGAGGCCGGAAGGCTCCCAGGTTCCCGCTCAACACCTCACAGGCTGCCGGCAAGTACCGGTGACCCCCACCCAGCAGCTATGTCCGGGAAGGAACTGTCCACTCCGTTCCAAGTACCAGAAAACAAAAACAAAACAAAAATTGAACAGTGCAACCTGGCTGCGAGTTCCACTTCCCACCAGGAGCCAGAGGGTCCTTCCTCGCCTCAGCTACCACCCGAGCGCAGCCCCGCGCCCCGCTGGACACTGAGGGAGGGGCGCGCCCCTCGCTCTTCCCTCCAACGCGCTCAGCTTCCCCAGGAGCCTGACCACACGCTCCTGCTGCCGAGTCTCCGCAGGAGCCTGTCTGCGTGGGGGGAGCTGGAGGTCACGCAGAGGGACACGAGCCGGACCCAGACATGCTCACATGCTCTCTGACACGTGAAATCTTACGGAAAAAGACCCCAGGTGAAAGTAGAAGAGAAACTGAGAAAAACGGGGAGGGGCTCCCCGAAACATCCCACACCAGCGTGAGGTCCCACTGCCGCACAGCCGGCACACGCCAACGGAGAGGAGGAAACTGAGGCAGCAGAGCTTTCTGCCCGGCCTTCTCGCCCCTCCTCGGCACGGGGCTCACCGCCGCCACGGCCTCACTTGTCCCAACACCGTGTCTTCCTGTGAAGCGCAAACCCCCCAGGGGTTCAGTCTGTCTCCTTCACTGCTCCCTGGCGCCTCACGCCCTCACACACTGGGGCGCCGCATTCGCCGGCGGCTTCCCGGGACAGCCAGCGAAGGGACCCGCGAGGGCCCGAGTCAGTGCTGAGCACAGAGCTGTGCGGCCATGGGTCCCCGTCTCATACAAACCATGACTGTGTCACCGACAACTCCAGACAAGAAAAGAAAGGACGCCTTTCCCAAGTTTGCCCAAAGTGCCTTTACGCTCACGTACAGGCCACAGATGTGCACCAAGTGAAAGACTGAGGGTGCTTCTGATACATATTTGGCAGGAGAAAAAATATATAAAAATAAACATTTCTATGCCGTCCACAGAGCAGGGGGCGGGGCTACAGCAGGGGCGTGGCCGTCCACACGTGGGCAGGGCCAGCGGGTGGCTGACCAGGCCCAGCTCCTTGACTCTATTTGCCTTTCTTGGTCTTGGCGGTTTTCTCCTTTCTCTTCTTCACATGTTTAGGAATTTTGTTTTTTCTTTTCTCTCTCTGGGCTTCCTTGACCATCTTTTTTCTTTCCTGTGAAAACATAAACCATTCATTTGGAACACTGGATCCACGCACTTACCACTAAGTAAACATCCACACATGGAAGGAAAACAGTATCACTTAAAAAAAAAAAAAAAGAGCCAGCCGAGTGTCAGTCGGTGGTGGACACTGAGGTAAGATTTTTGAGTTCTGAGGGGGGAAAAGCACTGAGGATTGAGCCCAGGGCCTTTAAACTGAGCTACATCCCCAGCCCTTTTTCATTTATTTTGAGACAGGGTCTCATTACATTGCAAAATTGTCTGGGCTGGGCTCAAATTTGTGATTCTTCCGCCTCAGCCTCCCACAATGCTGGCATTACAGGTGTGTACCAACCACACCCAATTTGGAGCTCTCTTACAGAACCATAAAAGATAGCTAGCTCATCACAAATATCTCTGTGGGATTCCCAGTATGAAGGAAAAAAAAGTATCTCTGTGGATGTCACTGTTTGCAACTACTTTTTTCTTATTTTTGTGACTTATTATTTTTATGTTCTAACAGAAATAAAAGTTGGACAAAATATTTTGTCCAAAAAGAGACAAAATATTTGCTTCTGGTGGAGAGAAATGCCCGGGCAGTGGAGCCTGTCTAGCCTGTCTAGTCACAGAGCCCCTTGTAAGGCTGCCAGGAGTAAACTGTGCCTGCAGAACAGCGCCCAGGAGGCAGTCGGGTCCCTTCCCAGCAGTCTCTCCAGTCTGCGGGAGGGTTAGGCACGGCCAGGTGGAGGCTGGCTCGGGGCACTGTACCACGGTGCAGTGCAGCTCTAATGCACTGGGCTGTGGGAAGGACCCCGACCCTGCTGTTGATCAGTGTGCTGACCCAAGGCTGTCCTCTCCATGAAGTGCCCAGGGCTCCTCCCAGCAGCCCACACCCTAGATGGCCCCGACTCTAAACCAAGGGTCCCTTTTAGAGACTGAAGCTGGAATCGGAGGCACCACCCAGGTCTCAGCCTGATCCTGCGCTAGCACGAAGAGGCGAGGCCTGGCTGCCCCCAGAGGGCTGGGGTGCAGGGGTGTCTGCCCACCTTCCGGTCGCCGGTGCACTCTGTGGGGTGCTTCTGGCCCCGTGCGTGGTCTCCCTGCTCCTCAGAGTCACTGTCGGAGTGCGAGGAGCTCCTGGCATCTTCAGAATCTGAACAAGTCTCGTCTTCATTTTCGAGGAGTGCAGGCACCTTGAAGTGATCACAGGACCATGTTACTCAAAGCCAACGTCTATGTCACTGTTAAACACGTTAGCACTGGGATTCAAGCTGCAACACTGCAGTCGTGCTCTGAAAACCAACATCGAAACAGCAGGTCGCCAGCACGGAGGAAGCTCACCAGGAGCCGTGCGAGGGCCCAGAACAGGCCAAGGGGAGGGCTCGGGATTCCGGGCCCTGGATCAACACCAGAACTGTGGCTGCTCTCCGCATGCAGCAGAGTCAGGCTGGGCCGTGGAGGACTCGAACCACGCCAAACCTCACAGCTGATGACTTACCTCAGTGACTTCACAGCTGTTTCCCTATGAGCTACAATTCTAGCAACAAACTAACGCAATCAAGAGGAAAGACAATTTTCAGCCCAGAGAATTTTTCATTTCTGGAAATTGAGCAGTTTTCTTTTTTTAAGCAGTAGAAGGCAGTTTTTAAAAGAAGGTGGTTTCTTCTTATAAAGTAAGATCTTTAAAAGCAATGTACAAAAAGACTTCCCAACTAGTTGTAGCAAAATCTTCATGTCTTAAATCTCTATGAACACTAATTCCATATCATTTCCTGTTATAAACTGAGCTCGGTGACCTATAATCCCAGCACTCAGGGAGGCTGAGGCAGTTCCCTCAGTTCAGTTCTTCCCAGAGAAACAGCCATTGTCAAAAAGCAAAATGTGCTCCTTCATTTAAGCAGTTAATAAAACTTTAAAAAGAGAACTGCCTTGGTTTACTAAATTAAAATTACTTAACCCGTGCCCTCCCAAAATGTAAAAAACAAAGCAAGATTGTTTTTTAAAAACTAGCAATTTCATTGTAATACCATTTGCCTTCAGTTCTGTGACCACTAGGAGTTTTCACGGAACCATCACCACATGGTGCCCTTACCTTCTGAACTCCTGACAAATCTTTCTTCAGTCCTGTGACAGTCTGGTAGAGAATCTTACAACCAAAAGGAAAAAAAACCCATCAAAATCAGCCTAACATTTGACAGATACACTGACTGTTGAAAATACCGCGCTGAACGACTGTGACATAGATTCTGTTACGGGCATCAGTCACATCCACACCTGCAGGCCAAATCCACTGCACCTGGTGGGTCTCACCTGTGAGCACCTGCACTCAATATGAGGACTGCGCAGTCTGAACCCGACAGGTGAGGCGGTACCTCCTTCCCCAAATAATCTCACCTTTTTCTTCTCAGCGTATTACCAAAGGCTACGTTCAACTATTACCAACAGCATGTTCGGTTTCATGAATGAAAGTTCTGAACAAAATTCTTTTCTTTGATATTTTTGGCCCTACATTACAGCCTCTATTTTGCTTCCTGGCTTACAAAATACTTATTACCTGGTCCTGTAATAGAAAACCTTCTCCTAAAAATATGCGTGGTAGTGGAACGTGTGCAGCGGTCTCCTGGCTGCGCCTCGCCCTCAATGCCACCAGGCTGCGGGCTCCGTTGCAGGCACCTGGCCCCTCACACGCCCTGCCCTCTGCGCACACCCGGGACACAGGACAGCCAAGGCTCCCAGGAAGCAGGCCACTCACGTTGTCCTGCTGCGCATTCATGGCCATGTCCTCCTCCTTCAGCTTCATCATCACGTCCACGTCCCGCTCATAGTTCTTCACCTCGTTCAAGGTTCTAGGGATATACGCTCGCTTAAACACCTGCGAGACGGAAAAGCCAAAGCCACTCGTTCCTGGCCCGCTTCCCAGTGTCCCTCAGCACCCTAACCCGACAAGCCCCAGAGTAACCTGAGACTGCCACCAGCTCCAGCACACTGGTGCTGGCCAAAGCGATCTGTTATACAAAACACCACATTTTAAAAATATGATTTATTTTAAAGAAAAACAATTCCCATTAGAATAGGTCTCAGGTTGCTCCTCGCTCCTCCCACTCAGGCGTCTCCCACAAAGCTCCTTGGAGGGGAGGGAGAGCGATGGAGGCTGCTCCACAGGACATCACCCAGCCAGCTGAGGCCAGCTGAGGGCCTCAAAGGCAAAGGCAACGGCACCTCACAGGCAGTGCAGTGGCTCACACCTGTGATCCCAGCACTCGGGAGGCTGAGGCATGAAGACCACAGCAAGTTTCAAGCCAGCCTTTGCTACACTGAATTCAAGGCCAGCCTGTACCACAGAGTGAGACCCTGTCTCAAAAAACACCAAAACAACAACAAACAAAAACAAAAAAGCAGAGGTACCTCTTCTCACATGAAGAGCTACCAGAATTTTAAAAGGCAAACAGCATGTCATGGATCCTTTTTAAAGATATCCTGACTTCTTCCTTGTTTTCACCAAAAGTTCAGTATTTAAAATCTCCAAAATATATGGAATCAACTTGAAGTAGCTTAAAAATTCAAAATCACCCCCATACACACACACCTAGGAATTGAACTCAGAGCCCTATCCCAGCCCTTTCTAAACTTTCAGAGACTTTGAGAGAGGGTCACAGGCCGGGTATTTAGCTCAGTGGCTTAAGCGCCTGCCTGGCAAGCGTGAGGTCGTGAGTTCGATCCCCCGGTACCAAAAAAAAAAAAAAAAAAAAACCATTTCTTTTAGTCTTCAAAAAAAAAAAAAGAGAGAGAGAGAGGGGTCTCACTTAGTGACTACTAAACTGTCTGAGCTGAACTCTGACTTGTCACCCTCCTGCCTCAGCCTCCCAGAATGCTGTACGGCACCACAGCCAGCTTTCTGATTCACATACTACACAGCTCTTTGATGGCGTGAAATGAAATAATTCAACTCAGTCACCTAAATTATGCTCCCTCTGTAAAGTCAAGTTTACGCTTTACCAGCACACACTGCTGCACGTGAAAGTGAACTCAGAACACAGGCCTTCCTTATGCCATGAACAGAGCACAAACCCTACCTCTTCGTCCACGTGATC
Organism: Dolichotis patagonum; assembly: GCA_004027295.1. Classification (NCBI taxonomy): domain Eukaryota; kingdom Metazoa; phylum Chordata; class Mammalia; order Rodentia; family Caviidae; genus Dolichotis; species Dolichotis patagonum. Next base: position 18,157 of record PVJX010012267.1, read on the forward strand.
TTGGCTGGAGCGGTCTTCCTTAGTCCTCTGAGAGGCTATTTCCATGGCCTTTGAGAGAAAACAAGAGGTCACTGTCCTCTACTTGGAACTACACAAGATAGACGCACTCCCCAGGCTCGCTCTGGGCTTATTCCAGGCGTTCCAGGCGCTACCTCTTCACGCTGCTCACAGGACACAGTGAGCTCGGGTGGTGCAGGACTTTTTCCTACAGGCATCACCAAGCAAGCTGCCGTTAACAGCAGAACATCTGATGCACAAAGTGTGGGTGCATGCTATGGGGCACTGTGAAGACCCCCCAAAAGAAAGAAACCTTGTCCTGTGCCACTACAGGGGTGAACTGTGAGTTCCTAATTCGAAGCGAAATAAGCCGGTTACGTGACAGTCAAACACTGTAGGCTTCTAGTCACAAGCAGCAGCAGGAGCAGAGGGAGCAGCCAGGCCCGAGGACAGGCGGCAGCGGGCCCCTGGGGACAGGTGGCAGCGCGGCTGCTGGCACGGAGCCGCGGCCTGGGGGGCGGAAGGAGCTGAAGACACCCGGGGGCAACTCGTGCCAGCGAGGCTGATGGACCTGATGCCACCGAGCTGCACATTTAAAGACAGCTACAACAGGGCTGGGGCTGTACCTCAGCGACAGAGCGCTTGTCTAGCAGGGCAAGGCCCTGGGTTCAAATCCCAGCATCACAAACAAACAAAATTGCTAAAATAGTACATTTTACAATAAGCAGATTTTATTACAACTTAAAAAAAACCTCTATCTTGAGGAAGGCTTCTCAGAAACATGGGAGGATTAATGATCAAAAAACTAATGGGGTGCCAGGGATTTAGCTCAGCGGCTTAGGCAGTTGTGTGGTAAGCGTGAAATCTTGAGTTCAATCCCTGGTACCCCCCCACCCAAAAAAACTCCACTATTACATATTCACAAAGGTTGATAGCTTAATGTAATCTTGCCAAATTACTGAAATTAAGGAACCTGGTTTTTCTAATGGCTCTTTCGTCTTTTTTTGGAGATGGGGCATCTCCACATTGTCCTGGTTGGTTGCTCTTGAATTTGTCAACTCAAGCAATCCTCCTACCTCAGCCTCCCAAATGGCTGCAACTTCCAACACACCCAGCTTGTGCTGTACTTTTAACCCCCAGCTGTGAAACCACAGGCTTAAGAAGCTGTCAGTGAGTTACACTAAGGAGCATGAGTTTCTCAAAAGCACCACACAAACGCAATTCTTCTACTGTCTTCAAGCCTCCCCCACGTCCGCCTCACCTTAGAGAGGTAAGCGTCCATGTTCTCGTGTGTGATGGATGGATCTGTGACAAACTCGAAGAGTTCCCGCACGGTCATCACTGCAACAGCGTGCTTCAGAAAGAAATCTGCCGGGGGGAAGACACTGATGACAGGTGTAGAAGGGAAAAAGGTATTCCAGCTACTACACAGAAAAGAAATGCGCACCACTTCCCAGCGCACGGTTTGCCACAGCAGACAAGTTAGTGACAGGAATTCTGGCTGTGGGGCTGGGGATGGAACCTGGGCCTCACGCACGCCAGGCAGGCACTTCCCCACTGTGCTACTCCGGGCGGTGGGAGGTTTGGTCTGGCACAGACCAAACAGGTGCAGGTGAGCTGGCGGGAAGCCCTCTTCCGGAAGCCTCACCGTTGACATTGGTGCAATCCTTCCGCAAGAACTCCAGGGCGTGCGGGTGGTCGTGTTCCACAGATTGCGAGACGTCGATGATGTACACGCCGCCCCCGTGGTACCTGGGGGCAGAGACTGCAGGCTGCATCCTCTGTTTTAAAGAATTCTATTCTTCAGAAAATGGGAGCAATCATAACATGACCATGGTGGCTAAGAAGTCACCCTGACTAACGGGGGTGAGAGCTGAGAAAATTTCCCAAGCCCATTTACAGTCAGTTCTGGGACTCAGGTTATTGAGGGCAGGGACCATGTCTTAGCTGTCATTGGGGATGCCAGTGCCACAACTACAGAATGGAGGGTAATGTCACAGGCTGGGATTTTGCCTATCGTTTTAAAAAGGTCATGAAATGACACTGTGGTGGCTCTGAAGGGACAAACTCCACTCACAGCATGTTAAACTCGCTGAGATCGGCGTGGACGAGCCTGGCATCCTGGTACATTCTCCGCATGCACTGAATGACCTGCAGATACAGCTCCCGAGCCTTGGACTCTGATAACGGGATGTTCTTTAAGAGTGGAGCGGGCCTTGAATGAACAGGAAACAAATCGAGATGAAATGACCAAGGACACATTTTCCTGCTTCACGTACCTTATTACACGTGCTTCTCTTCCATGCCTCATCCTGGAATTGTGTATAGGACAGGTCATCTCACTATATCTACCCCACACCAACATTCGGCCAACAGGCAGGTGCTTCCCAGCACACTGCATGACGTAGCTCTCGGACCAGGGTCAACCCTGGTACTATGAAGCACTTCCCAGCATCGCAAGTTAAGCTGCCCGCATGCATGCACTAAGAAAGTGGGAAAGATTCAGGCAAGGAGTGCTTCAAACAGGAAATTCACATGCTGGGTAACTCAAAGCCCTTAACCACCCAGGCCTACGTGTGAAGTGCTTAGGTGTCCCACGCACTCACATGTCATCTTTGCCAATGAAACCCATGACAAGAACATGACTTCTTAGCATTATTGGTTCAGGACATGGTATCTCCGCTGTGTTTAACCTGTGGTAACACATAAGAGCACAACAAAATGTCGAAAAGGCATCTAAACAAATTAAGAGCAACAGTCCAGATTACTGCTACTGTTGGCACAGAGTGCAGGGCCTCCCAATTGTATAGCCTATTTCATAAAGTCTAAGATACCTGTGATTTAGGAGTGGTACCAGTATGCACTACTATGAATGACAAAACGCTGGCTGGTAAACCACCATGTCCCATAGCCAGTAACAGCCATTCCAACTCCAGACTTTACACTATCGAAAATGTGCATCTTAGAATTGATGAAATACAGCAGATATGCTGAACCTATCTTTTGAGTTGATAAGTCTGAAAAACACTTAATAAAAATCTTTGGATTCACCTCTACCTAATAGCCAGTGGATCAAAAGAATTCAAAAGAATTTCATAACAAATAATACTTGCACAACAATTATGCAGTGTTTGGCATCTGTGTATAACACATAACAGGTTAAAACACCCTGGAGAGGGGAGGGAAAAATGACCAAATTTTAAGGAATCTCAATCTCAAAAGGTACTTGACCTTTCTCACTTTATTGTATCCAAAACTGGACTGAAATTTAAAAAACTGATGGAATAGCATGCTTAAATCAATTAAGAAGTGACATGTCTGCCTGGCAAGCATGAAGCAATTCCTGGTACCCTTCTACCCCACAAAAAAATGACATGTCATTATCATAACCAATTGTGTCACTTCCCTGTTGAAAATCCCGTAGCAGCTCTTAATTTTCCTCAGTACGAATTCTAAATGTTCTCACGTGGCTTACAGGGCTATTCAGATGAGCTTTACTGACCACACGCCAACAGCAGTGCGATCTGACATGGAGAACGGGCAGTCAGTACTGCTTCTGCCGCCCCACTCGGCAACACTGAGGGGCCCGGACGAGCCCCTCCGCGGGCAGCAGCACCGGGAGGGACCCGCCGGCTGAAGGGCTGCAGGCACCCCACACCCAGTCACCTGATCAAGTTCCTCATTTCCTTCTCTGCCCAAGTTTTCACCATTTTTCTGGGGTTTCCTTTACAGTAGCCATGACGAAACCTTGAATAAGGAAAACCCTTGTTATTTCAATCATTCCACTACTCTTACAATGTTTTTTGAAAGAGTAACGAAAAGAAACTGGGAGAAGAGAAATCCGAGCTTACCTGAATTCCCCACTGACATACTTATCCCGATCCTTGAACACCAAAATAGAAGTTTTGTAAATTTTGATGGCTCTGCTCTCTCCATTTGGGGTGCTGGCATGGTACACATTAGCCTATTTTAGGTCAAAACCAAACAAACAAAAAGACTGCGTTAGTGTTTACTTTTCCGGTGTACTATATTCTAACCTCCAAAGTCAAGAGGGATGAAATACTATTCACAAAGAACACCACTAACTCCGAAGATGCGTTGAAATATGAACCATCACAAATACGCAGTCATTTATCTCAGTAACTTCACTCATCAGTGGGCTGCCCCCGCCCCCGCCGCCGCGCTCTGTGGACTCGTACCCCGAGATAGCATTGCAGTGGTACCAGGGGTGACCGCACGCTGTCAAGTTCACCCAACAAAACCCCGGACACAGTTTTCAGGGCAGAGCCCACTGTCGGGCGATGGGTGACTGCACACACACAGCAAAATCCAAGTTATGTATTTATACATGAGAACTGGTTTCGAACCTTTGATCTCAAGTATAGAAAATATTTATATCTGATAATTCTTATATAAATGAGTTGGCAATTTAAAAACACCATGTTTGCCTTTCTCAATATCCATTAAAAAAAAAAAAAGGAGAAAGTCTGACTCACAGAAATGATGCCTGATAGACTGCTTTTGTGTATGTGAGGTCCTGGGGATTGAACCTTGGTACATGATCACTGAGCTACAGTCCCAGCTCTTTTCACTTTTTATTATTTCGAGACAGGTTGCTCAGGCTGGGCTCAAATCTGCACTCCTCCTGCCTCCGCCTCCCAAACTGCTGCAATCATAGGTCTGCCCCGCCACACCTGACTCCCAGCTAGCAACTAGTTAATGAGAATTCTGGCCTGCAACAGTCTGACCATATAAGTTTTCTGCTGGGCACAACTAAACTCAGCGATAAAGTGACAGAAGGCAGCAACTGCGGCCTAAAAGGACAGTTACAGCTATAACTTCTCACCCAGCTGTAACTACGAATGCAGAAACACTGCCTTGAGCTCCCCTGGGCTGAACAGTGCTGTGGTCTCGGTCTTTCTCATTCAGGCCCCGGACCTTGTGCATGCTCGTGCTCTATTACTGAGCTACACTTCTAGCCCTTTCTTAAAAGGCAACACTTGTTTACTAGTGCCAACATTTCAGTTGTTATTTGAAATAAGAAGGCAAACAGGAAAACATTCAGTCATCCAAAGAAAAGCTCACTTCTTTTCCTGTGCTGATGCAGCCATTTATCTCTGATATGATCCCTCTGGTCAACAGCTTGAATAAAATCATTCTCGTCCTAGGATCCAAAACCTAAAAAGGAAGGTGAAAACTGAGATGCCCAGAAGACGGACCCAAATCGCATCAACACACACCACCACACCAAGAGCTTCCGTGCCCACGCTGCTCTGGGTGACGCGGGGCTCAGTGTTGGTCTTCCCTCGGAACCAGAGACCCACACCGAGACGTGCATTGAGTCGTGGAAACCAAAGCCTCTCAAGTGTGAGGGAAGCAGAAATGGACTTCAGCCCCATGTTCACTAACAGAAATACAATGCGGCCACCTAAGTAATTCCACATTCTCGTTAGTGCATTAAAAGAAACAAAAACAAGTGAGGTGATTTTAGTATCTCTTATTTAACTCAGTATGTCTAAAACTATCACTCAAGCACCTAATCAATATAAAAAGTCACTAACAAGAATTTTTTTTTTTTGGTACTGGGGATTGAACTCACAATTGTGCACTTGCAAGGCAGGCACTTATGCCACTTGAACTAAATCCCTAGCCCCACTAACAAGATATTTAACTTTTTTAAAAAAAATGTTAAGTCTCTGGATTTGGTGTACACTGGCCAGGATGCTGTAAACCAGGGTCCAGCGACCTACAGCCCATGGGCCAAACCTTGGCTACAGCTTGTTTTTCTACACCTGCAAGCTAAAAATGGTTTTGACATTTGAAAGGCTTGTGAGAGAGATCATTCAACAGAAACTAAACACAAGCTGCAAAACCCAAGTACGCACGAGTTGGCTCTTTCAAGTCTGCAGACACCTGCTATGCTAGAGTGAATTAAGGAGGAGCTGCCTCCAAAATCACTGTCAAACTCTTCTTTGGAGTTGAGGGTCTCGAAGTTACCCGGATCATCTCAAACCTGTGGTATCAAGCGATCCTCCAAGTATCTGGGACGGCAGTGTGCCCTGCCCCTAAGTATTCAGCCTTGGTAAAAAGAATTTCAATGTCCTCTTAACCAAGAATTTAAAGGCAAAAAATTTAATGCCTGTTCTTGTCCATCTCTAAACTGAAGCAGCCCGACGTGTGCGTGCAGTTTCAAAGGACAGCAGCAGTGGCTCCCTGTGGCTCACAGGCCCCCCTCCGGCACTGCAGTGACACCAGCTCAATTGGTCAAACCTCAGCATATCTCAGGTTGCATATTCAGCGAGGTGGACAAGGTTACAACAGAAGCTAAGGATACCGTAAAGAAAACAAGTGCAGCTGACCAGGGCATAAATGCCACACGGCCACCACCGCAACTCAAGAGCAGTGACGGCCAAGTGAGTGCACAGGCGCCCTCTGCTGCAGGGGTTCCTCCGGAGGGGAAGCAGACTGGCAGGTGCAGGGGTCTAAGTGGGACTGCACTTCTGCAGAATTCATAGGGAGCTCTGTAAGGGGCATATGAAAGGATTACACAGCAATGTCTTAAGAAAAATAATGGAGAATGAGAAATGACAGACTTATAGGCAAGTATCTTAAAAGAAAAAGTAAGACTCAACAGATATACTCTATTATTCAAAATTAATTCTGAAATAGAGTTCAGACCCTAAAATAACTTATTTTATTTATGAAATTATTTATTTATGAAATTTAGGCTGCATCTCATCTCTCTGAACTAGACCACGAATTTTGCTTTCAATCACAAAAACAAATCACACAAGGGCCAGATGTGGTGGTGCACTGCAATAATCCCAGCATTTGGGAGGCTTAAGGCAGGAAAATCACTGCAAGCTTAAGGCTGGCCTGGACTACAAAGTGAGTTCAAGGTTAGCCTAAACTGCACAATGAAACCCTATCTCAAAAAGACAAAACACACAAAAAACACAATAAACAGCCCAAATCACATAAAAGAAATTATAGGACAGTGAAGGCACAGAGCCAGACCTTGCTCCTAACAATGGAATCTTCACAGGAAAATGGTTCTAGATCTCAGAACCACTGGACAGGTGCCAATCCTTTGGGGGTAAGGTTGGTGACACAAGGGGCATCAGGTCTTAAGCCAAGGCTCTGTAGGTAAAGAAACTACTATCCAAAATGTGTTTGAACATGTGTATGGGTGGAAGAGAGGGGTATAGTAGGTAGCAATAGCTCATTTTCTTCTCATTGAAAATCTGAACCAATGGTAACATCCAATCACCTCCCTCAGCTTGTGGGTAAATTAGGGGCCAATTTTCCTCCCCTTTTAAAGACAAAGAATGAAACGAATAATTTTCTGAGAGAATGAGATTTCAATGAGCAATTGAAAGCATTACCTCTCTCTCCCCTCTCACACCCTGCTTCATGGCAGATAATCCATCCATTTCCCGAGAAAGCCTACAGAATTCCTAGAAACCTTGCTTAAGAAAGTTTCCTAGTCTGGTAATCTCTCTGCTTCTGAGAAGGGAAAAGTACTGCATGGTGGCTTCACAGGGCCATGGAGGAACCGTAACTGTGCTTTACTCACTAACAATTCTACTCCAAAGCCACATACTGATTTCTAAGTTCAAAACTATAAAAAGTAGTAACTTTATATAGGAGTGGCTTTAGGTAACATTGGCATTAAGCAAGGATAAAAGCAAACTATAAGCCAAAGAGGAAAGAAATGCTAATTTAAAGAGTTGCGATACATTTAAATTGTACCTGTTCTACGGTTGCTCTGTCTGCCTTATCTTTGATGCGATACCTAACCAAAAACAAAAAGTATAGTTGATACATTCAAAATTCAGTGAGAGAAGCCAAAATTACGCTTCTAAATGTTCATCAGTTTGCAAAAATGCCTAAAGGTCCTTTTGTAACAAGATTTCACGATTCAACCATAGATTCTGCTCCCGGAGACACTTCATCTCCCGAGCCCACCTGCAGTCCTCAGGCACAGTGGAACGTGGCATAGGAAATGCCCCTCCTTACTCCAGGAGCACTGAATAAAAGTGAAGCTGGAGCACAGTGACAACAAAATAGCCAGTCTGTCCGTCAAACAGAATGAAAGCCATTTATTTACAAGGCTTTCTCTTTAGTCTTCAAACATGGACCCCACTTTGCTTCAGCTCTGGTACCAGACCTGACTGCAGCACACGAACCCTAACTAACAGATCCAAACCCAAGGCACAGGCACGCCAGCAGGTAACGAGACACTAGGGGTCTGTCCGGAAGCTGTTCCCTTGAGCAAAACAGTAAATCACAAAACACTGGCTTTGAAGGCAGTTCTAACACTGCTACTTATGTGCTAACAAAGTTTAGCACATAAGAGAAGTTAGCTGGAGCTTAAAACAATTTGCTTTGAAAACACAAGTATACATGAAAACAGTTCTCAGTTATACTTTTATTTAGTCTTAAAACTTCCCCTGGATTTTAAAAAAATACATCATGGAAGGAAACAATTCTTAATAAATTCTAAAACAGGAACAGTTTTACAGATTTAGCCCAACTGAAAGCTACAAACGCACTGTTAGTGCCATGAAAACAGCCTGCAACTTTGCAAATTAGGTTTTACCATATTTCCTAAGACTCATTTAGGGTTTTCCAATTCCCTTGGCATAGGCTACGCCATTGAGGCTAAACAGAAACAAGTGAGCACCCTGTGCAAAACAATTTTGTTAAGAGTTTGTCCCTAGCACCCATATTTTATAATTAAAATATTACTTACATATCTGCTTCCTTTTGTCTAGACTTCTCAGTGACTTTATTTATGACAGAATCAGTAACATTTAGCTTATCTAAAAAAGAAAGATACATTATATAATATATAAATAAAAGGACATTAACAGCCCCTCTGAATTCAATACTATACTTTTCCCCTCTTCCTTTCCTTCTGTATTTCCTAAATATTGTACTATATGTATGACAGTTCAGTTATGAAAAATACTTCATTTTTTAAAGATAAGCACTAAGTCCTGTTTTCTTCACAGCACTGTCACTTTTATCACTATTGCTGTAATTTCCCAGCCAGAATTCTATAGAACTCTAGGTATAGAAATGCCTCAAAACTACTGAGTCTACATATTAAATTCCAGTCATCTGTTAATGTTTTGTAGATAACACAATAGCTTGAGTACCAACTCTAAACGCTTTCAAGTTACAGGTCTACAACAGCAATGAGGACTCAATCAGTGATGACAAAACCTTTAAAGACAAATGCCAAAGCCCATTATTTATCTGCAAACTGCCGACACTGCAATTAAACCTGAAGTTTAATTCAGAAAAAAACTCAAAGATTAACATCTTTTGTTTTAAAAGAAAAACACAGTAATATGTGTGCCACAGGTTCACAACTACATGGTATTCATTCACGCAGGATTTGTGGGCAGTTTATATGACAGATAGTTTTCTGGGTTTTTGGTCAAAACGAAGATGATTTTGTTTTTTAAGAAGTGGTGGTTCAAATCAGCACTCTGATTTCTTGCATTTAACAGCATAAGTGATTAACATCTATGAAAAAAGTCTCTAGTAAAACAAATCAGTATTTTCAACATGCTGTTTGCTTTGAGAGGATTGTACTGCAAAATCTAACACAGGACAGATGAGAACAGGCATGGGGACCTCTAACTTCATATCCCTACGACAGACGTGCAAGCAAAACAAAAACAGTGTCAGCTGGCCTCCAAGAAGCTATCTCTTGAAATCACTAAGCTTCAATTTTCTTTAAGCCGTAATAGAGAATCAGTAACACCTGACTCATCATTTCTTGCTCCAGTAAAATTCTGTAATACTTCATGGTTTTTGAAGAATTTCTTCTTGGCATAGCAAGGTAATGTATTCTATAAACTCACCTAGATTAATTTTATTCTCAAATTTCCGTAAAACCTTGTCAGCTGGAGTAGACATTTTGGCTGCACTGCAGCTGGAAGTCTGTCGATTTGCCTAAAAGAAATGATTTTAGAAAAAGAGGAATCACATGTATCACGTACAGATACAAATCTACGATAAAGATGACCATCACGTATATCCAAAATGTACCAATAAACAACTAAAAAAGGAATAAAGGAACGAGTTTGAAGTCTAGGGCGCCAGATGCAAATACAAACCCAACACGTGCTTTTCTCCTTCACTGGCATTCACTATTACAAGCGCCAGTACTTACAGGAATACACTAAGGAAAGGTGAGAACCCATCCAACCTGCTTGATCCCACATTTTTTTTTCATGGTGACTTATTTTTGATACAAGTGCACATGACACACGCCTTGCCAGTCCACCCCCCACCACGCAGGTAGGGCTGGTCCGGGGTCGAGGTGGTCAGGAAGGTGGCTGCTGGGTGCTGCTGGCGGTCTCTCCAGCCTCCGAGGCTGCACCCAGGTGCCCAGGTGTCCAGTGGGTGGAGCCACCTCAGGTGTAGGAAGTGACGATGGGCGCCAGCCTCTTAAGAGGTGATGGGGAGGGGCTCTTAAGGTCCATAGCTACCAACTGAGCTGGGGACCCCAGGGCGCCAGTCCTGGGCTCAGGTGCTCAGCCCTCTGCCCAGCCAGCACTCTTCCTTCTACAAAGCAGAGGAAGGAGAGACCGAGGGAAGTGGTTTGCCTTTTAGGTTGATAGAATGGGCGTGCAAGTTGGGACTGTGATACGAGGCAGTGGCATCAGGACCACAGCTGGTGACCCTGTCAATCCCTGCTCCCAAGCAGGGGTCAGAAAGACCAATGCAAGTCCCACTGCTCCAGTCTCCTTTGCCCCTCAGAGCTCCAGGTGAGTAGGCCAGGCCTCCAGAATGGCACTGCCACCCATGTACTCACACGAAGGGACGCTTCATTACCAAAGTTAAAATTAAAGGGTTGGAGAGAGGAGAGAAAAAGAAGACTCTCCAGTGTCTGCTGCTAGGGATCCCAACACACTGGTTGGGGCCTGTGTCCTAGACAGGACCCATTTGACATTAGGGGAAGGCAGTGAGAGGGCTGGTGGCTATAGGATGGGGACAACCACAGAGACATGTACAAGGAGGGAGATGCCCCCACTCAGCCCCAACAGGCTGAATGGGCTCACGGGGGGTGAGCTGCACACAGGGGAGTGGCCTATTTGGAATATCCCCATCCAACCCCTTGCTGAAGGCGAGGCCCTGGGAGTGATGCCTTGCGGACCCCTGCATGTAGAAAGGGTAGGGTGCTATATATAGACACAGTGTATAGAATGTGGGGGGCAGACACACTTGCCAGCCGCCTCCCCATCCTTGGGGATGGAGGGAAGTGGGCTCTAGGGCACCTGGCTGCCAGGGGAGGCACTCATGCTGGCAGCTCTGCTGGGGTGGGTTACTATCTGGAATGGCCCAGCTCCCACGGCCAGTGAGGTCCCCGGTTGTGGGTGAGGCAGGGAATACAGTCACTGCTGCTTCTCTCAGTGGTAGTGGTGACCAGCCATGTGGTGGCATTGGTGATGTCACAAGTTCGCAGGACCACCTGCTGAGTCAGCAGCTGGAAGTCCGCAGAGGTGCCAGGTTCAGGATGTGGGGGGCGCTGCCTTTTGGCACTCACACTGCAGCGAGCTGGGGCTGGCACCGAGCAGCCACAATGAGCCACGCAGGGCTCCAGGACTGGCCTCTTTGGGAAGAGTGAGGCCACCTCGGTCACAGCCAAATGATTCTGCTCTGAGCAGGGCATGACACTGTCAGGTCTGAACTCCTGGGCTGCCCCCGAAGGCTCCTGAGTGTTCTCAGTGACCTGCTCTGTCTTCAGGATGACGTCCTTGGCACGGGGGACCCCAAGATCCAGGTCCCCATGCAGGTGTTCTGCCAGTCCCGCTCAGGGTGGAGATCGCCCTCCTTGCCCAGTTCAGTGAACCGTGTCTCTTCCAGACACTTCCAGGGCACTGCTGCAGTGGCGGGAAAGCTTGCTCTTGTGACTGCTTCCTTCCTGGGAACACAACAGCAGTGGGCTGGGGGGAGTGAAGGGCGCAGCCGAAGTGGTCACCCCCTACCTCAGTGCTGTAGAGGAGCCGCAGCCATGTGCTAAGCTCGTCCCCAGGTGCATCCTCAAAGGGCTGCGGTGCATAGCGTGGCTCACACATAGAGTGGCCCCCAGGAGTGTCCTTGCTGGGGAGCCAGGGTGTGGGCACAGGCCCTGGTGGCTGCTGGGGCTGCGGGCTCGCTGCTAGCAGTTTGTGAGGCTTCCCCTGCAGCCCCCGAAGTTCATCACCCAAGCTGCTGCTGACCTTCATGGGTGGCTGCACTTTTGCTGAAGCGTCATGGGCCTGTCAGACAGGCTGAGGAGTCCATACCCCAGGTACAGCTGTTCCGAGTGGCACCAGCACTGCATGGTGGCCCTTGGTCTGCATCCTGTCAGAGGCCACACTGTCATAGTCTTGCTGATCACTGAGGTCACGCTGGCTCCTTGCAGGCAGCTCCAGGTTATCTGTGGGGCTGCTCAGGCTCTTGCTCTGCTGTCTCTGCTTGGCCTCACTGAGACTGTCGAGGATCAAGATGGCAAACTGTGGAGCCTCAGAGTGGACCGATTTCTGCCGCCCGATTCCACGTGGCTGAGCAGTGTTCACTGGCAGGAAGGGCACGCGCTGCACTCTGCCAGCAGGTGCTGTGGTGCTGGGCGGCAGCCACACAGCAGCATCTTCTCCTCTATGTGCCTCATCAGAGATGTCCACGGCAATTTCTTCAAAAAGTCGGTTGCTGAGTGCTTGCAGCTTTGGCCAACTCAGACCAATCCAGCCCATCAGCCATCTGCAGGCAGATGTGATGCTCAGTGTGTGATCCAGAGGTAGAAGGTCAAAGCGGTCAGAAAGCTTATACTGGCCTCAACCAGCCTTCCCACCAGTTCTCAGTGCCTTGTCTGCCTGGCATAACCAATGGGGATCACTGTCATCAGGGCAGCCTGGTCAGCCCCATGCAGGAGACCTTCTCTAGGTGGAAGAAGTGGGCTGGGGACAGCAGGCCCAGACGTGTCTCCAAGCGGCCTGTATGCACGGGAGAGGACGGCTGCTTGCCAAGGTCTCCAGCAGTGAGCCCATGTGGTACTGGCACCTGGTGAGCTCTGAAGGGTGGCAGTCCGTTCTGGGTTGGCTTTTCTCTGTACACGTGCAGGACCCAGCGCAGAATGTGCCCAGACAGAGTCGGCCCTTGTGGGTGAGCCCATGTACCATCTGCAGCGGTGCAGGAAGCCAGGCGGTGTAGCAGAGTTGCTGACAATGGAGAAGTGGCATTGCAGGCTCTGGCACACACTGTGGCACTGTCATACACCAGCACATGTCCGCTGACGGGTGCCCAGCCTGGGTCCGGGGCTGCCATCTGTACACACCTCCACTCATGGCCCCTTCCAGGACGTGCTCAGCAGCACACAGCTGTACCGCTCTGGGCCGGCATGGGGGGGCCTGGGTCGCATCAAGGCCCCAGTGGGGCTGCACATGCCTGGCCGATAGTGTGTCCTCAGGGTGGCCCGGTCCTGCTGTGTCCACCTGCCCACTCACTCTCAGGCATCCTCTGCCTGTCCATGTTTCACGTGCTCTCCCCATCCCTTCTCAATCCTGTTTTTAAAACGCCTTTGTAACAGAAGGTGAAGTTACTGACTAGAACAAGGAGGCCAGTGTTTACCTCTCTTCAGTGTATTCTTCATTATGATAAATTAAAATTAAATGTATTTTCCACTGACTGATCTATAGATCTATGTTCATCTTCCCCAAAGTCTGTAATAAGGAGCCAAAATCAACATTAAACTCATACTAGTAATTTCATTTTGGGTCTAGTATCTCAAGGAAGGGAAAGATTAGGGATAAGGATTAGCACTAAAGAGTGGTGTTACGTAAGATTTAAAGAGGGCTGGGGGTTTAGCTCAGTGGCGTAAGTGCCTGCTTGGCAAACATGAGGTTGTCAGTTTGATCCCCAGCACCAAAAAAAAAAAAAAAAAAAAAAAAAAAAAAAAAATTAAAGAAATCAGTAAAGACTGGGGCTACAGAATATAATCTGAATAAAATCCTTTGTTACTCAATTTTGGAACCACAAAAAGACCCTTTAAAAAAGACACAGCAGACTCCATACACCTGTACCTGTGGGTTTCTCCCTCTACTCCAGGCAGAGCCCCCGGTGAATTTTCCAACTCCATCATCCCAGTCCCAGTCATCGTCATCATCACAGTCCTCTTCTTCCTCCTCATCTTCTATCTCACCTTCCCCCTTCTCGGTCATATTAGCTGGAAGATCTTCAAAGAGAGTGCCATCTTCTGCTTTGACTGACTTCAAATCTGTGTTTTCACTGGAAAAAACAATGTTTTGGCTTGTTTATACACTCTCTAAGTGTGGGACACCACCTGGACTCTCCTTGAAAGAAGATCAATGATCATTTTGACTAAACTTGGGCCTATCTCCATGTACTAATATGGACAGAGCTGGCCAGAACACTTCTTTATCCCTTCAATTGGCTTTAAGCAATGTAAATAGGGCTGGCTGAGGAGCTGATGTGTGATCTTTGAAGCAAGTCCACAGGACAGCTGCTTCCCCACCCTGTGACTCCCCAAAATCATGACTAAGCTGGCCAGGATGGACAGCCACTGGCCTCCATGCTGTGGGCTGGGGTCAAACCTTGAGATAAGAGGCTATGACTTCCCAGAGCAGAAAAGACTGCACTTCAGAGCTGAAGCACCGACCCCAAAACATTGTGTTATGCAGATTACTCTCTCTGCACACTGCAGAGGTGATCTCAGGCCTCCTACGTAGTCCAGCTCAGGGCACTGACTCTCACTGTCACTCATCCCCAAGCCACTTCCCTCTCATACAATTAATAAAACCAGAGTTGGGCCTTGGGTTGTGACCTTTGTTCTGGTGAACCTGCATCCTGGCCGGACTAAGGACCCCTTTGCTCCCTATACCTATAAAATGTCTTAGTGTCTTTACTCTTGCCTTGGGTTGCACTGGAAATGGTAGACTGGATTAACTCTCTAGGAATTACAGTACCTTTCTTTTAGGATTAGGAGTATAAACTTCCTGGACTGCAACGAGGACAGGGAAGGGCTCTCTGTATCTAAGTACACTCACATATATATTCATTTATGAGGTAACAGACTAAATATATGCCAATAAATCCATTTCCCTTACATCTCTCAGTAAGTTCTACCTTCTTACTACTAGTTCCCCTGTTTCTTGGCTTTTTCTCACATAAATTCCCCTGCCTACTCTTCATGCCCAACTCCTACTAGAAAAGAACATCACATGTGAAGTCTGCTTCTGCCTTAGAGAAGTTAGACTGCATATTATCTTCCCTATTGAATGAATCAAGTCTGATCAGGGGACCAGCTATGGGAAAAAGCAGTCTTACTTCAAAGTCCATACCACTTTGCAACACAGAGTTCAAGTCATCCTTGTTTACAAAGGGAAAGGATGGTCCAAACACTACATACACAATAGAGGAGGACTAAGCACAAGACAAGAGAAGCGGGGACTGTCAACAGACAGAAGAGGTTCAGGATGAAAAGAGCAAAGCTATCAGATTTTTGCAATCTGTGAATTCAGACCCCAAGCTATTGAATTTTCTTAGTTTTTCCAAGAGAAGCCAGAAACCTGGACATTTGCATAAAATCTCCCACTTAATGAGAATATGGAATTTTTATAACAGTGTGCATACCAAACAAAACATATCTACAGGCCAAATTCAACAGAAATGTTCCTAGTTTTGACTTTTCATGTAGAGTAAGGGCAGAAATCCTATAACACAAGTAATATTTACCGCTTAAAAACAATCAGACCAGAGTTTAAGTAAAATCCTATCAATCTCAATTTACTAATTTGTTATGGCTCAGGGCTCCAAATCCTTGTGGGCAAGAGTAGGAAGAGAACAGAAAATCATTAAATACCTGCAATTTATTATTCATAAATTAATCCTTTAACTACCAATAACCTAGGGTGGTATGTTCAGTTACAGCTTTGCCCTAGGGCCTTGCCAAAGGTAGCTGGATATTTTAGAACATTGCTGGCCTCTATCAACAGATGCCACCAGTGCACCCCTCACACACACAATTGTCATAAACTAAAATGTCTCTAGAGATTGCCAAAGTCCCCTAGGTAGAGGAACAAAATTCACCCCAGTGGAGAACCAATGATGTACCCTCACCCTGCCCTATGTGGATGGTAAATTAGTACGCTCTCATTACCATTCTCTACTCACCAGCCACACTGGCTTCTTCTCACTTAAATTCTTCTACCAGGACCTTTGTATGTTGATCTGTAACCTTAAGACTAGAAAATGCTTCTCATTTCTCTGGCTAAAGCCTACTTATTCTTCCTGTATCAGCTTACTAACACTTATTCAGGGAAATTTCTACTCTTCAACCATTTCTCTTCTGTACTACCCAATTCTAATAAGAATAATTTGTCTGATTATTTCGTATCAGTTTCCCTTGCAAGAGTGCAAGGTCTGCATCAATCAGAATGGTGTTTGCCAGTGTATTCCCACGAACACTAGATCTGACACACTGAAAGCAGTCAACACATACTTACTGAAAATATATCCAGGCAGATTAATCAAATCTACTTGTAATGACTCCTATGGTAAATATAAAGTATGAAATAGTCTTGAAATTTTCAAAATAACTTTCCTTTTCCTTATAAGCAGGAGTTATCTTTAAAGTTGTTTTCAGACTCCATATCCCGTCTACCACTAAACTTTGCAACCTCCAAAGATTATCTCTTTGACCTTACCTCTAGCACCTATTTTTAAAATTTTTTAATTTTTTTTAATTTCTAGCACCTATTTTTGAACCTAACGACTTTATTATTTTTGAGCTGGTCTGTCTGCTCCACTCTCACGCTCCATAACCATTTTCCACAGAGCAGAAAGATTCCCTTCAACCGTAAATCAAATGACATCACCTCCCTGGTAAAATCCTCACCCTGGCTTCCTTAAGCCCTGACCAATAGCTAACTCCTCACCACCACTAGAAAGGCTCTCTACACGAGCCGGCCCTTCTCACTTCTCTATCTCAACCACCAGTGTGCTCTGTCACTGGCCTCTGGGGCCTCCTTTCACAGCCAGAGGGTCGCACTCTGGAGACTGCATTTGTCCTCTGCTCTCCCTAGTTCCTCCTCGTCATGCAGACGTTATCCCCCGCCTGACTGCTACTTTTCTATCAGTCTATTTTAATTCTGTTCATATCATATGTCACTATCTGATTTTTTAAATGGTTTCCACGCCCGAAGCAGTAGGTGAAGTTCAATGACAGCAGGGCCGTGGTTCATTTCGTTCATCACTATCTCCAGCAGAAGACAAAAACCGGCACATGGTATGTGCTCGGTGAGCACCGTAACTGTGGAACGCTGGATGCAGATAAAACACAAAAATCTGTTTCCTAGTTGAGATCCCCAACTCTGCCTCTCGGCCAGGCGGACCGTCCTGGGCACCCGCGGACTCCCTAGACAAGTGGCTTTCCCGGGCTCGGCCCTGCGGTAGGAGGAAAACCCCAGCCGGCATGCTGGCTCCCTACGCCACAAAGAACTGACAGCGCCCCGAGGCGAGGAGAAGGCGGACTCTGGACAGTCGGGGTCTCCCACGGCCGCCTGCTTACCAGTCGGAGGCCTCCGCGTCGTCGAACTGGCCGGGCACCACCTGGCTCATCAGGAACCGCCGATAGTCCATGACGGAGGCTGCCCGCCCTTCCCGGGGCAGGAATAGCACAGAAGACAGTTCCACCTGCGGCGCCCCCCAGAACCCCCAGAAGTCCCCAAGCTATAGCCAGGCCACGCGCTAACGGACTCTCCCGCTCCCTGGACCACCCACTTTCCGGAAGTCCCGTCTTCCGGAAGTCGAACCTGCCGGAAGTCCCGCCCCCACGCGGTAGGGTAAACTCCTGGAACTCTCGGGAAGGCGAGCGAAGCAGCTTGGATGGTTGCGCGGGTATGTGGCGTCAGCTGTCTTGTGTCGACAAGACATTACGCCTGGAGTTTTCCGTTTTCGCGCTCTACATTGTGTTTCCTGACGCGGAAGGACGCGCCAGTTAGCCCACAGGCTGTTTCCTGACGGCCGCAGCCCTGCTAATTGCACCGGGAGCGGCGCGCCCCCACTACACGCCCGGGTTGCCTGGCGCGCTTATGTCACACAGGACGCAACAGCGGCGGCCGGGAGCCGGCGGGGTGAACAGCCGGCGGGTGCACAGCCCGCGGCGGGAAGAGGAAGGCGAGGTTGCCACGCCAGAGCGCGGCGAGGAAGACAACTCCTTAGCGCCGGCCAGAGAAACTGGATCATGGAAGTGAGCACGCTTTTGCATCTTAGAAAGCTTGGTGCGTTTTCAGGTGAAAGATAAGTGCTTTTGAGAGGTTCGGGTTTGTCATGCGACTGGAAAAGATGTCAATACAAGCGTAGGTAGAGCGCTTACCGAGGACGCCCGTGACATCTCTGAACACCTGCATGTAACACAGCGTAATCTCTCCGGAGTAACCAAAGATTCGAATACATGTTTTAAAATCCAGCGTAAATTCTGCGAAGGACAGAAGTGAAAGTAAGCCTAACTAAAATAAATAAATAAATTGGCAGATCGTGCAGTGCAATTGGAGGAATGATCAACGTCGTAAACAAGTGTCATTACAAGTTCACACCAGTTTTGTTTTTGCTTTTGGAAGACAGCAAAGGTTTTTCAGATTCTTTTTCATGTCAACCCAAAAATATATATTTGTAAGATAAAAAGCATAAAGTTGAGCCTTTCGTCAGTCTCCATATCCTGCTTATCTTACATGTTTATGGTATACCAAGCGACTACATAGGTTTGGAATCAACTGATCCTCAAAGAATTGTTAATAATTAATTTACTCAGGCAAATAGGTAGTGACTGTAGTTTGAAGGGAGTAAGTCATTAAAATGCAAGATTTATTTAATATTTACTGTGTAGACAGCACGGGCTGGTCTGCAATAAGAACAGTAGTGAAAAGCCATAAGTGGATTCCTCACGAGGCAATTATAATCTGTAAATACAAACCCTAACACTCTAGGAACAGTAGTGAACACTAAAGCAGTGAACAAATAGGTACTGAGTTGTGAGATAGAGATTTAAAGACTGAAAACAGGATTTTAAAAATAGATAAATGAGTAGATGGGGAGGTTTTGAGAGAGAAGCACATACTGGAGGAGAGAGCATTGTTTATCTGCAGGTAAATGAACCTTGTCAAGAGCAGAGCAGAAGGCAGTATTGAGTAGGCAGTCTCCAGGGTCAAGTAGAATTCGGAGTGATTGAGCGCCTCCCATCTCTGAACTATCAGTGTGTCACACAGTGTTAGAATGGAACAGAAGCATGGGCTAAGGAAAGACAATTTTAAGGGAAAAAATGGACAGGACTTGGTAACTGAGTATCTGTGGGGGATAAAACGAGAAGGACACCAAGATCCTCCAAATTTCCACTCCCTAGTGCCTGAGAGAAGAGGTATGGTATAGGAAAGGTGTGGAGGAAATGTGGACACAGTGTTGGATTTGACTCAGTAGTTTTTAAAATAGTATCAAAAAGTTTTTTTGAAAACTGATACATCTGTAATATTTTATAAATATCCTTTTATTAAGTAATCAAGAAAGCCCATCACTTTTTAGAGAATTACTGGATAATGGCCATGTAGTGACATTTAGCCAAATCAATAGTTAATACCATATGAAGTTATGGTATACTCAGACTAAATTTTTGAATTTTTGAAATAGCTTGATAAATTGCAGTTTAAATTTAAGGCCATGAATTTCATAGCTTTCTTAATGTAAAGTATGGGGGAAAACCATATACTAATAAACACTAAAATTCTGTACACGTGTGTGTTTTTTTAAGAGGCCTTCTATCATTCAGCAGTTAAGAACGAGGACTCTCAAAAATTTTGGTCATCATCCCTGGCATCGCAAAAGAAAAACTAAGCTGTGTTCATCACCTTCGGTTCCCGTCCATTACGAAGTAGATATCTGTCATGAAAATTTAGAAAACATGTCTGAACCGGACGCCATACGTATCAGTGGTCTTTCTCAAGACTTAACTTGCTCTGATTCTCCCTCCTGTATGGAAAGCATCCCTGCTTCGTCTTCCCCTCAGGTGGGCATCACTCGTGAGTCCTGGAAGGTTTAGGTGCTGTCCGTGTTCACATTGTCTTTCATGTGAACATTTCTTCAGATCCATGAAGACGGTAGAAGAATCTCCAGTGGGCACAGAAGGAGAGGACCAGGTCCTGGTTCTCCAGTCCTGTTGGTGAATCGAGAGAGTAGAGTTACAGATAGAGTGTTTAAACGGATCATTTCTAGCCTCTCATGATGTCCCAGCTGTGCAGCCAGGGGACATGGTCTACTCTGTCACAGAGGCAGACAGACTCCTGATCTAGGGTATCTTTCACTGAGTCAGTGTGCAGATGTTTTGGTCGTTATTTTTAATGACAGTGACACCACCCTGCATGGTTGTGACTCCCATCCTGTGTCTTCATGAAAACTCCTAGTGCCCTTTCTCACAAGATAAAGATCACGGTGTCTCAATGTCTTCACAAGTGTTCTAAATGTTTGATAGGTGCTAACAAGAGTGGGGGGAATAAGAGAAATGAAGATGTTCCATGTATAATTGTGTCTCTGTACGTCAAAAATGGACTAATGCTAAAAATTTCATGTGGCTCAGCCTATAACTTGGCAAAGCCTTTGCAGGGCTGTCCAGTGATAGGATAAGAAAATGAACAACTATATTTCACAATTCTGCCTCTAGGAAATATTTAAATAAGATACTTAGGCCAGTTGTTGGCATGCCTGCAATTTTAGCACTCAGGAGGCTGAGACAGAAGGATTGCTGTGAGTTCGAGGCAAGCCTGCACTATCTAGGGAGATCCTATTTAAAAAAAAAATTAAAAGTAAGATACTTAAAGAATTGCCAATAATAAACATTGGAAGCAACAAATTTTCACAAGTAAGGGATTAATTAAATTACTTTGTAGATATACAGTAAACCTGATCTTTAATTTTAGGTAAATATGCATCTGTATTGACAAATGGTCACATTGATCTTACTGGGTAGTAGGTGTTCAAATGCTTTATGTGATGTTCAGGATTCTTTTTTATGACTAAGCACTTGCTAATCAAAGTGTAACATACTAGGTACTACATTTGAAAATTGTCTTAAATTGGGAGGTCCTCCTTGAATTTCACTGAGCATTTTATTTTTATAATAAATTTGTGGGCCAAAAAAAGTGAAAGAAGTCTCTGAAATTCTATGACTAGTAAAATCCCAAGAAGAGTATGTATAAACACAAATGATTAGGGCTATTTAAAATTTTATTTATTTATTTTTGCAGTATTAAAGATTGAAACCAGAGGCACTGTGAACCCCCAGTCCTGTTTACTTATTGATCAATGGATTGATTTGCTGTATGAGACAAAGTTTACACTGTAGTTCCAGTTTACCTTGAACTGACTTTGTAGCCCAGGCTGGCTTCCAACTCCGGGTAGTCCTCCTGCCCTGAGTTGGGATTATAGGTATGTATCGTTGTGCCTGGCAATTGTCTTGAAACATGGTACTGCTACATTGCCCAGGCTGCCTTCCAGTTTGAAGTACTCCTGCCTCTGCCTCCCAGGTAGCTAGAATTACAGTTGTATGTCACTGCACCTAAGTAGGGCTATTTTACTTTTCAAATATATTGTGTTTAAAATCTGGTTAGGAGGAATGTCCTAAATTAGTGACAAACATAAAAAACAAATTACCAGGGCTGGGGATTTAGCTCAGTGGCATAAGCGCCTGCCTTGCAAGTGTGTGGTCGTGAGTTCAATCCCCAGGACCAATAAAAACAGAAAAACAAACAAACAAACAAAAAACCAAATTGTTACCAGCTGCAACTCAGTTTTTATCATATGTCAGGTACATTTAATACATGGACCAATTCTTTAAAAATGTGACTGAATAGAGCCAGCTGATTTTTAGAAGTAAAACTTTCTAGGACATCATTTAGGTCCACATATTTGACACAATATTTGCCTAAAGTTTTTGCTTGATTATCTTATGTATAATGTTAGTGTAATGAATGCTTTCATCTTAGATACCATTCAGATAACTGAAAATAATTTAGTGGTATGAGAAGTTATCTCATTACTGGAATTGTTTCATATATTTTAAGAGAATGGATTAACAAACTACCCTAAGACTATTAAAGATTTAACAAGCATCAAAAAATTATCAGTAAGAGATACATACATTCTGGTATATCCCTGTTTATAGTCACATGATTTGGTTTGCAGAAAACCAAAGTATTAAAGCATCAGGTTGTTTGTCATTTAGTGTTGTGAATGTTGGAGTGGTTATATTGAAAAGAAGCTAAATATACAACGGAGAAAGCTACTAGAAAACACATTCTACCCGTGCAACAAAAATTTGAATAAAAGCCAAGCATGGTGGTGTTACATCTGTAATCACACCGCTTGAGGCTGAGACAGGAGGAATGCAAGTTCAAACCTAGCCTGGGCAAGTTAACTATTTTGTTGACTTTGTCTCAAGAAAAAAAAAAAGAACTAGAGAATATAGCTCAGTTTGAAGGCACTGGATTCAATCCCCAGTACTATGTCCCAATATGTATGTAAAATAAATTAGAATGTACATCCATATTGAGAAGTTTATGATATTTGCTTGAAGTATTAATGCCTTTTTTATTAACAGAATGAAAGAAAGAATATAGAAAGGGAAAATGAATCTAAAGTCACACTTTCTGAGGATATGTGTAGCACACAAGACAATGTGTTAGATGGTGAGTATCTCAGTAATATGCAAAACAGAGTAACAGAATTTTAGTGTTCTGTGATAATAACAACCAGGTACTGGGCTAAGGGTGTTAGACACCTTATTAGATCTCGTCCAAAAACAATTCTGTGAAATAGGGATTTAAAAAAAAATTTTAAATAAAGGCTGTTTTTAATCTCCATTTTACAGATGAGGATAGTAAGACTCCATGCCTTGCCGGTGAGTTGTGAATCAAGTCCAGTCTGACAGTAGAATTATATGCTATACATGTTCCAAAATGTATATCTCAATAAAAATCTCTTAATAGCTGGGCATGGTGGTACAGCCCTATAATCCCAGCACTCAGGAGGCTGAGGCCAGAGGATCACCATAAGTTCAAGGCCAGCCTGGGCTACAAAGTGAGTTCAAGGCCAGCCTGAACTGCGTAGCAAAACCCTGCCTCAAAAAGGCCAAAAACAAACAAACAAGATCTCTTATTCAAATCTTAAATGGACAACTGAAAGCTACTTAGGAGTTAATCATATAATGAGACACTTTGAGTATGTTTATTAAAATTCAGATGCTGTATAGAAATGTCTTTTAATAATTATTCTAAAATCAAGTTTTACAAGCCTTATTACAGAACTCATGTGTATATGTAATATATAAATCACATAAGGATTAGAAAGAGAAATTGTAAGTGTAATTTTCTATGTAGAAATTTATAAGAACCTATAAGCTTTTTTTACTTTAAAAATATTTATTTGAAATTTTTTTTCCAAATCCATTTCATTCAAACATAAAAAAAAAAAGAAAAAACCACAACAAAATTACAAAGCACAGAAATCAGGTGGCAACAATGGTATATACACTGCACATTGCCATGCCCCAATCATTCACCCAGAGCACCAGACAGCTGCGTTCAATTGTCCAGATGATACTAGTACAAACCTTTCTCTTCAGCGAACCCAGAGAAATCAGTAGTACAATTGTCAACTGGTTTTTATACACGTATATACATGTTTTTTCTTTCAGCTTGTCACACTAATGAAACTATGATATTTATATATGTGTCTTATTTCACTAATGAGTATGTTCTCAAAGTGCATCCATTTACCTAGAAAAGTCTCCAGTTTATCATTCTTTATGGCTGAGTAGTACTCCATTATATAAAAATACCACATCTTTTTTATCCATCCCTCAGTCAATGGGCATTTAGGTTGTTTCCAAGATCTGCTATTATAAACTGTGCTGCTATAAACATGGGTGCACATATATCACTGTGGTATGATGTTTTTAATTCTCTTGGGAAGATACCCAGAAGGGGAATAGCTGGGTCGAATGGGACCTCCAATCCTACTTTTTTGAGGAATCTCCACAGTCATTGCACCAGTCTACATTCCCACAAACAATGGAAAAGAGTTCTTTTTTCCGTACAGTCCCTCCAGCATTTGTTATTGCTTGATTTCTTGATCATAGCCATTCTTTCTGAGGTGAGGTAGAATCGCAGTATTGTTTTAATTTGCATCTCTCGAATGACCAGTGATACTGAACACTGATTCACATATTTATTGTTGTTTGTATTTCTTCATCTGAGAAGTGTATATTCATCTCAGATGCCCATTTTTGGATTGGAGTGATTTTTTTTTTACAAGAATGTATAAACTTTTAGAGTTAATGTGAAATTTTAGAAGCACTGATTGATTAACATAAAAAAACTAACAGAATTGCAATGTATCAGCAACAACTTATATAAAAAATAATTTTTAGGGGCTGGGGATTTAGCTCAGTGGTATAAGTGCCTGCCTTGCAAGCACACAGTCTTGAGTTCGATCCCCGGTACTGATTAAAAATAATAATAATAATTTTTAAAAACAGTATTATCGAGCTGGGGATATAGCTCAGTGGCACAGCACTTGCCTGGCAAGCACAGGTCCTGAGTTTGATTCCTGATACAAAAAAAACCTATTATCAGCAGCAGCACAAACTAATATATTCAAGAATAAATCTAACAAAACATACCATATTTTAATAGGAAACTATAAACTTTCTGGGAGGACAGAAAAATAATTACATGTTTCATGTTTGGTATTGTTAAGACACTAGTTTTCCTTGAATTCTACATTAATGCAATTTCACTTATCCAAGGTTGATTGTAACATTCCTAACTAGAGCTGAAAAAAGTTAAAAAAGAACTTAAAACAATAAAAAAAAAAGGTAAAGAATTGTCCTTCCAGATAGCAAGATTATAAAGTTACAGTAAATTTAATGATGCATTATGGGCCTAAGGGTAACACTCCACTGGAATAATTAGAATATAGTCCAAAAGTAGACCCCTTATAAAAATGGACACTTGATATTTGATAAAAATGTCATCATAAATCAGTGGGGGAAGGCTGGATTATTTATTCAGCTGTGCTGGAATAGTTGGTTATCTAAATATAGGAAATGATTATACCCAGTCCGAAAAGTAAATTCCACATAAGTAAAGACCTATGTATGAACTCCTTAAAAAAGAAGACTTTAAAAATGCCACTGTGACCACAGGAAAGGGAACTGTTTCTTAACATTTAAGAAATACAAACCATAATTGATGCGTTTGATGACGTTAAAAACAACAACAACAAAAGAAAACTTCTATAGGACTAAAGTAGAATCAGCAAAGTAAAAAGAAACCAGCCACAGACTGGGAGAAGATACATGGCCTATGTATAGTTGACAGCAAGTTGCTATCAAACAAGAACTCTGAATTGATCTTATGAACTCAGTTTTTTGTTATCGCTGTTGTTGTTTTTTTGTGTGTGTGTCTTTTTGAGACAGGGTCTCCCTATGTCGTTCTCACTTTGTAACCCAGGGTGACCTTGAACTCCCAGCGATCCTCCTGCTTTATCCTCCCCAGTGCTGGGATTACAGACTTAGGCCACCACACTCAGCCTCTGAATCAATTTTAAAAAGAGACATACTAGAAAAACAGGCAAAGTATATGTTTTCCAGGGCTGCCATAACTGAAAGCCTGAACCGTGTAGCTGAAACAACAGAAATTAATTTTCTCAGGGTTCCAGGCCTGCGACTCAAGATGAGTAGACCCTCAGGGTTGCTTCCTCCTGGGGCTGCTCCCTGGCTTGTAGCTGGCCGCTTTCTTGCTGCCCGCATGGCCTTTTCCCTGTGTGCCTCTCCAGCCTCATGGGAGGGCCCTGGACACTCTGGCTGAATTTAAGCTTCGTTACTTACTCTGTCTCCAAATGCAGCCACATTCTAAGACATGGTGATGAGGGCTTTGATGTAGGAATTTTGGCAGGTCACAGTGCAGGCCATCGGAGTGCGACCAGCAGATCAGAGGACAGGAAACCTCTAAGGCCCTTAAATATATGAAAGAGATCACAGAAAAATATAGTTTGATCTGTAATCAGTTTCAGGGGTTTTGGAGTCCTGTGTTGTTGGCAGAAGTATAAATTGCCATAGTCACTTTGGAGAATAGTGTTACAGATCTGACGTTAAGTGTTTTCTGTAACAGGGCAGCTCTACTTGTAGATACACACCTAGCGCCCGCACGCATTGGGGTGCAGGGAAATTATGTAAGGATGGTTGCAGCAGTGCTATTTTTACAAATAGCAAAATTAAGAGAAATTTACACTTGATCTTAGCCAAAAGGCTGAGAAGGAATAGGAGAAATTTAAATAGTCAACAGAACAAATTTAATCTGTGAGTAGCATGAACTAGCTCTACATGTACTTACAGAACTACGTTTCAAAGCAAAATTTTGAATGAAATACTTTTGCTCTGTTTTGTGCAGTGCTGGGGATCAAACACACACACATATATATATATATATACATGCTATTTATGTATATTTTTAAAGCATGATACTGTGTATTTTAGGCTATGTTGCATGTTTTGAAATTTGAAACAGTGCTAGCAGACTAATGGACCTGTTAGGTATTTCTTTTAATCTGTGGTTGCCATGAAAAATCACAGACATTAAGTTACCACAAAAAGAGGAAATGTGGGAACCTGATAGGTATTATTATTATTATTTGGTACTGGAAATCGAACTCACAACCTTGTGCTTGTCAGGCAGGCACTGTGCCACTGAGCCATATCCCCAGCTGAGATACGTATCATTTAGAGGTCAGTAAAAGATGAAAAATATAGCCGGGAAGAATGAGCTCATGTGGGCTTCAATATAGTGATTATCTTTGGGGAGGGGAAAAGAAGAAGAGATCGTTAATTTTATAATGTTTTATTTCATTTGTCTTATTTGCTTCTGATTTTTTAAAAACAAGTGTTAAGCTGGGCATAGTGGCTCACATCTGTCATCCTAGCACTCAGGAGGCTGAGGCAGGAGGATCACTGCAAGTTCAAGGCTGACCTGGGTTCGTAGTGAGTTCAAGACCAACCTGAACTACATAGCAAGACCCTGTGTGAAACTCCACTCCCCCAAAAAAGTATTAAAGCTGGACAATTTGTTACATTGAGAAATAGTATGGTGTTGTATTTAAAGTAATATTCTAAAATCTCAACTGTTCTGTCTAGCAACTCATGGCCTCCAAAAAGTGAGTTAATATCTCTTGTGTGTCTTGCTTTCATGTGTCTCTTTCCTTACTATAAAAGAGGGATGATAACAGTACCAAGCTCATGGACTTGTAAGATTAAATGAGTTTCTGGGGCTGGGGGTTTGGCTCAGCAGCGCAAGTACCTGCTTGGCAAACATAAGGTCATGAGTTCGATCCCCAGCACCAAAAAAAAAAAAAAAGATTAAATGAATTTCTGTGTGTTTCCTATTATACTATTATGTATGTTTTTGTCCTTTTGGAGTTTTTAAAATTACAGTACACAAAAATAAATGTGAAGGTACTTGCAATTTGCCATAATGGTGTTTGACCAGACTGATACGTAACATGCTTTTGTAGTCATTTGGGCACTTGTTCCCCCTGTGTAAAAAGTTGCTGTTTTATTTGCTAGCACAAAACCATAAGATCCATATAATAAGTAAGGCTTAAATAATACTTAACTCCTAAGAAGCTTCAAGATTTATTTGTAAATGTATGTTACCACATAAATTTATGGTCAACTCATTCTTATTTCCTTCTTTCTCTTTCTGAGATACTGACATGGGAGGTTACCCACAAAATATAAAAATCCAGCCAATTAACACCAGCATTTCTTCCTTGAGACAATCTGAACCCATCTGCAAGTTTCACTGGATAGAAGCATTCAATGATGAAACGACATTTCAAAATCCAGCAGAAGGCTTTTCTTACACAGAAAAGCCAGAATTTCAAAATACTGTGTACAGTTATGCAAAAGACAATGTAACACAGGATTCATTTAAGGAAGAGAATGCAATGGAAGCTAGCATTTCTACAACTAAAGACCAGCCTACTCATGAGTGTGTTACACAGTCTTCTAGAAGTCCAAGGCACTACAATAAAGAGACCCTGAAATTTATGGAAAAGCCACTGGCTCCACATAATGCCACAGAATCTGTCCTCAAGCCTGGTCAGCCTCAAAACTTTTTGTATAGAGAAAGCGTCCCCAGAAATGTTGAAGACCTATTTTATGGTGGAAATGCCTTTCACCTGTGCAATCTGAGTGTTAATCATAAGGCAGAGGAGGTAAGATTGCTGGCGGTCAGTGAAACCTGTGGAATATTCACTTGTGCAGGGCTTAATCTGAGACTTTTCTAAGTACTGTTAAATCAGTGAATCAGTGTGAGGGATGCGTGTCACTGGGGAAAATAGGTTCTGAGACCTGAACCAATTCAGATACAAATTTTTCTTGTTCAGGTCCGTACCTGGGGATTAGCCCTGCCAAACGGTCATTTCTGTGAGGCTCAGAACTGTCTGACTTGTCATTTGTGTGCCACAGCATCTACATGGTGCCTTGAATAGAATGTGATTTTTGTATTTGTTACACAAAAATAGCATGTCATAAGGAAAGATTGATAAGGTGTTCAGATGTATTGATCAAATCATTTGCAATAGGAGCTTAATGATTTTCTATTCTGTGGGAAGTGAAAATACGAACTTTTCTATCTAAATGAAAACATTAATTTATCTTTTGGTGTATTCTGGGCACACACAGTATTTTAAAAACATTGAAGGTATTAACAAAATAATTTCCATGTACTCTCTAAACAAAAAAAAAAGCTCTACAAACTGTGGACAAATAGATACCCAAGAATAGTATAAATAATCACCATTTTGATATGAATTTACTAGAAAAATTATAGCTATTTTGTTTTGTTTACAAGATGAATTTGTTTTTGTTTTTTTGATGAATTTGTTTTTTATTCACTTTTCTAGAAGGAAAGGACATTTGGAAGTTTCCAGAAACTTACTCATTTCTGGAAAGTAACATTTTTAAAAAAATCTGCTTAACTAGGATTTCTCATAATTGCTCCTTCATATTTCTATTTTATTTAGTCATTTTTTTCAACCAGTCAGTAGAAACTCTTGGGGAACTTATTATATCCCAGGCTCCACTCTATGTGTTGGTTATATAATGATTAAAAAACAAACCAAAAATATGTTTCTTATGAATCTAATATCACAGTGGAAGAGACAGACATTCATCTAATAATCACAAGTAAGGTGGTCATCCACAATCAATACTGCCCTGGCCAGGGAGTCTGGTGAAGCTTCCCTAAGGATCAGTCATCAGACTGGGCATGGTGGCGCATGCGTGTCATCCTGGGAGGCTGAGGCAGGAGAATTACCACGAGTTTGAGGCAGCCCGGGCTACATGATGTGTCCAAAACCAGCCTGAACTATGTAGTGTGACCCTGTCTCAAAAAAAGAATGAAAAGAAGAATCAGTCTTCAAGTTGAGCAGATGCAGAATCCCTATGACTGCAGGGAGTATGGTATCTACTAAGATCTGGAGGAAGCCCAGGGTCCAGGAAATGCAGGTTTCAGTGAGCAGGAGGGGTGCAGTGAGGACACAGGGAGGCCAAGTCAGCTATAAGAGCAGATAATTCGGCCTTGGAGGCTTGAATAAGCTAATCATCTTCATCCCACAGCTACAAAAATCCATTAAAACACAAGGGTTCTGATATATCTAAATTGGTCTAATACCACTCCTCCAGAACCGTCTTAGTGTATTTCCAGTGTCATTCATGGTCCTTTGTTACCGTCCCCTCTCCCAAACCTGCATCGTGGGCATAAAGTCAATCATAAGGTATATTCACGTGCCATTCTAATGTTCATAGGAGACATAACATAGTGAGGTCATGCTGGGCGTGGTGGTGCACTCCTGTAATCTCAGCACTCAGGAGGCTGAGGTAGGAGGATCCTTGCAAATTCGAGACAAGCCTGGGCTACAAAGTGAGCACAAGGCCAGCCTGAACTGTATAGTGAGACCTTGTCTCAAACACACACACACACACACAACCATAGTGAGGTCATGGTCCAAATGAGGAATTTTAGCCATTGTGGCGCACACCTGTAATCCCAGCATGTGAGGGCTGAGCCAGAAGGATTGAAGTGAGTTTGAGGCCAGCTTGCACTACATAATGAGACCCTGTCTCAAAAAACCAAAATTTTAAAAAGCCTTCATTTAGAACAGAGCCTCTGGTCTGTAGTTAGTACATTAGCTTGTTTTAATTCATGTGAAGTCAAAGCATTCTGTATATGCTCAGAAAAGTTTGCTTGATAGAAAATTGTGAAATTTTTCTTCTGTCAAAGTAGGTCTGAATATGTATCTCTGTAATATATATATACTGCTTAGGTTCTGCTGTGCTGTTAGGTACCATACATGCGTTTAGCAGCTAATATTTAGGTATTAACTTTGTTAAGTAAATATTGTTGGAAGTAGGTATTATTGTTCTGATAGCTGAGAAAACCAGAGTAGCAATCTGGAATTCATGATCAGATCAAACTCTAAAGTTCATGATCTTTCTATTCTTTAACATTTATTTTATTTACTGTGATTTACAGACTGAAATTTCTTCAAAAGACATACAAATTTCTGAGGGGAGTCCTGATATGTCAGCCAGTCACCAGGGCGAAGTCCTAGCGGAAGACTTGGAAAACCCAGTGACTGCCTCAACTTGGTACCCAACAGGGGTCTCCAGGGATTCTAGAGCCTCTCAGGAGACCTGTGTGATGCCTGACATGGAGCAAAACTTTGAAAACGTACAGCCTTTGGAAGAGGACATGGCTTTGAACGAAGCCTTACAGAGTTTACAGCATACTAACAGACAGCAGCAAATGCAAATCCAAGACCTTCAGTGCAGCAACCTGCATTTACAGAAGAAGAATAAAGAGCTACAGATGAAGATTATCAAACAGCCAGTGTTCTTCGACATTATCAGTAAGCTAGAGAAGAATATGGAAGAATTAATTGAGGACAAATACAACATGGAACTAGAGAAGAATGATATGAACAGGAAATTGCAGAATTTACAAGAGATTTTAGCTATCACTGAAAAACATCTTCAGGAATCCAGGAAAGAGAAGGAAGCCTTACAGCTCCAAGTTAAGAAGATCAAGGCCAGTTATATTCATTTACAGGAAAAGTACATTACTGAAGTTCAACAGAAGAATAGATCTGTCAGCCAGTGCATAGAGATGGACAGAAGCTTGACTGAGAAAGAAGAAGTGGAGAGACTGCAGCAACTCAAAGGAGAGCTAGAGAAGGCCAACACTTCCACTTTGGACTTGTTGCAGAAGGAAAAAGAGACCCGAGAGCAAGAATTCTTATCTTTACAGGAGGAATTCCAGAAATGTGAAAAGGAAAACCTGAAAGAGAGAGAGGAACTGAAATTGAGGGTTGAGAAATCCATCACTCAAGTTAAAAATTTGCTGTGCCTCTGTGAAAATGAAAAGGCTAAGAATATAACACTCCAGCAGCAGATCAACGAGCTGCAAAATGAAAACGCACAACTTCAAGAGCAGGTTCTGAGGAGTAAGGAGCAGAATTATGTCCCGAAAATTGGTATTACTCAATTAAAGGGGAAATTAAATGAAGGAATGGAGCCAGATACCACCAAGGTATTGCAATAGATTCTGAGTTGCTAACCCAGAATTCCAAGCTTCTAGTAGTATGTTGATGCGTTTAGACATGGCAGTCAACATACAATATTATAAGTGCACTCATCTGACGCCAGGCATGGTGACACACACCTGTAATCTCAGCCATTGGGAGACTGAGGTAGGAGGATCACAGCAAGCTCGAGGCCATGCTGGTATACAGTGAGTTCAAAGACAGCAAGAACTATATAGCAAGACCCTGTCTCAAACACCAAAAATAAAAGGGCACCCATCTGAGTTGAAATCTGGGTACATAAATTTGTCATGTTCCTGATCCAAGACAAATCCTATTTCCATTTTGTTTTAGCTAAAATTTAGCCTCAGGAAAAATCTTTTAATCTAGTTTCCCAAACTCTTACCTTTAGGACATCATCGCCCCCTACACTGAACATTTCAAAGAAAGTGAGAAAGTGACTGATGTAATGCTGCAGAAGTTGAAGAGCCTTCATTTTAAAAAGAAAGATCTTGTTAAAGAGGTACTGTTTTTATTCTTCATTTGAAACGTTCTGAAGCTGGCTGCGGCACCCTCCCATAATCCCAGCACTCAGGAGGCTGAGACGGGAAGAACTACTTTACAAGTTCAAGTTCAGCTTGGGCTACAGAGTAAGACTCTGTCTCAAAAACAAGAGAAAAATTCTACTAGTTTAATGAAAAAAAAAGTTTAAAAAAAGGGAAGGGGGTCACAGAGAAATCATTCATAACAGTTGGATTCCTTGAAGAATTGGTCTTGGGGATCAGGGCAGCTTTTCTGTGCCCCTCACTAGGTAGACAGACATACCATTCGGCATGGGAGCTGTTTTAGGATGTGTGTGTTAGAGGATCTCCTTCATCTGTAACTTTGGCATGATTGCTTTTCTGGCTTTTCATGGCACTATTGATTCCCCAAGAATCATGTATTTTGGCATGATACAATGATTTCAAGCATGACTTAAAACCATGGAAATTTTGGAAACGCGTTTTATTTCTC